>CAJDYZ010005360.1:1085-12612 GCA_903986555.1 Heterotrigona itama
GATATCGAGGTCTTCAACGTTAAAGGGTTAGAACTTTGAACTTTGGAACAAGCGTGAAATTCCAATTCGAGGCAAACCTTTCCAGGAACGACTTATTGAGGAAGGAATTTATCGGTAGGTTTTACGGCTCTTCTCGGTTGCTTTTCCTTCACTGCGAAACAAATATATAGAAGTGGGGTCAGATGGAACGATCCAGTTCACGCGAAACGTGTTTGCGGTTGATCAGGGTTTTCTAGGTCAGATACGCACAGTCTTCAACATTAACATAATTATGATACTTAATTTCATTCACAGTCCCGTAAGTACTTCCTTCATAAGTAAATGAATCCAAAGAAATTCTAATTTCAACGACTCTACCTGCATCCTGATAATAACATATACGATTCATAAATGATTAAACTATAACATCGATAGCATTAAATATTATTGTCATATACAATAATAATAATAATAGTAATTATATATTATTAATTAATAATTATATTATTATAATTATTATAATTATATTATTATAATTATACATTATTAATTTTAAGAAATATATATTAATAATAATTATTATTATACACTGTATATGTTATTAATTTCTAGAAATATAATTTAAAAAATATTACACACACACACACACACACACACGCGCGCGTGTGTGTAATGTATCTTCATTCTACAATAAAAAAAGCTGTTTAAGTAATCCCATATTTCACCTCAAGGTGAAATAAAACTCAATTATTCAAGTGCGTCTTAACGCAATATATTCTATTACGCTTTCATCGTAGAACACTGTGGCGCCAATGTGGATACACGAGTACCCATAATCCCCATTGTTTCTCTCGAATATTTTCTTTCGAAAAGAGAAAGCTGACCCTTTCGGAAAGAGTTCTCTATGCTGTTACCTTATACCTTTCTGGGTTACCGGATACGCGAATAAGAAAGATGATATCGAGTAAAAACTTCGACAACGCGAAATAGCGGCTAACCTCGAAATTGTTCGCAGGTCCATTCTCTCGACCAATATGGCGCGAATTTAAAAAAAATTAATATTGGAAGCTATAAATTGTATTGATTCAAATCGAATTAGAATCGTGTTGATTAATAAATATTCTTTTATGGCGTTTTATTTTTTTTTTTTTTTCAAATCGTTTCGCAGGGTTTTGAAAAAATATATATATATATATATTTAGAACAATGTGGTTGGAGATGAATGTCCCAACTGAAAGGGATAATGAGATTTTCTCAACTGATAATGTTTCTAAACTTTCCAACTATGAAAAACTCAATAATTACGTATACAACAATTATTATATTATTTAATGTCGAAAGTTAAATTCAGAATAACATAACTCTTTAATACTATTAGCAGCTATTAATTAAAAATTTGATTACAATTAGACAACGATACAATGTGATACTTTACATTGTTCTATGTAAATAGGTACAAGTGTATGATAATATAAGCGAAAGAATGTGCCTGCTCTTTGTATTTCAACGCGTGTATCTTATGACCTAGGGTGAGAACCTTGGGAACTATACAACTCTTCGTACAAGTCTGTCGTGCAATGCGAAGACAGAACGTGTATAATGCATTAGCGCAAATAAGAGAGATGAAAAGCGGAAGCTAGAAAAGAGGAGGACACCGGTGATAACTGAAACGATGAAAGAGAGAACGATGAAGAGAAGAAAGACGCAGGATGATCGGGTGCATGCTCTCCACGCATGCCACGTGTTTTAGCACCTGCCTCTGCTAGACATCTGATAATGAGAAAAATACACGCGCAGATCATTTAAATACTCGCTTTACCCTGGCAACGAGCGTGTTTTCCTCGAGAAGTTACCCGTGGCACGACTTCAACGATCCTAGTTTCACTGTGTGTCGTACGAGAAACGAATTTCAAAGTTCTCCCGCGAGAACGTGAATCAATTAATCGGCGATGACGTTTGAAATTTGTCAACGTTTATCTCATTGTAAAAGATAAATATTCTGCGTCTCGTTTATCTGACAAACAGTTGAGCGCTCCGCGGGGTGAACTACCTCCGAACAAAACAAAAAGATAAAAAGAACGCACGTTCGTTCGTGTGTTCGAATCGATCGAGAGTCGATTAAGAAATATCGGCGGTAGTAAGTGACCCGGATACGAATATAATCCGCGTTCGTATATATAATCCAAGTCGCCGAGGATAAGAAAATAGAGAACGAAAATAGAAAGTTTCACACGTTTCACGAGAAAGAGATAAAGAGACTCACCTCTTTCTAGCTAATTGCATATCGATCAATGTTGCATGGTACGCTGATGGCTACCCGATCCAGAAGAAAAAAATTAACGAGCCACGATTTATTACGATAAATTCCCGACGGTCGTCGAACTTGACAACATGGCCGAACTCACCCTCGATCGAACAGCGAAGATTCGTGACCACCAGAGGAGAGGAAGTCGATCGAGGACTATCAGAGTGCGGATAATTTTCGTGAACTATACCGACAAATACGCCTATCGCAAGGGCACGACCTATTGGATATACGTGTTTGATATGACACTTTTGTTTACACACAAAACTTGACAGAAGAGACGAGGATTTCACGCTCATGAAATTATTCGGGTCATTCGAAATTCACACCATGCTGGGGTAACTTCTCCCGCGGTAATTAGCGAGAATGTACATGTCAGCGATATCTGTTGAGAAATGCTCGAGTCGTGTTACAAATTGTACCGGCGAGCTCGTTGATAATATCATTATTGACTACTACGTTTGTGGCGCTGCGTTTCAAAATCTGTCTGAATTGGTACGACAGGATGTGACACAAAAATGGTAAGCGGTTCCTAGGACTTCGAAATATGAACAAGAAAATACGTTACACGCGAAGTCTATTCATATACATCGTCCATGTGGCAGAATAATTAAAATTATTTTGTTCGTTTTTGTATAAAAAAATATTAAATTTTTAATATTGTACGCTTGTAATCGTAAACGTAATCTGTTTTATTCTTAACGAGTTTGACATTACAGACTCATCCGTGTTTACATGTTTCATATTTACGACTTTTCGTCTTTTATCGTACGTCTTTTTGCATATATTTTATTGATGGAATATAAATTTTTTAAGCATTTAATGATGTAAGATTTAGTGTATTTTTTTTTTTTATCAAAACATAAAATTGACGAATTGTTATCCTGTTAATTACAAAGAGCGAAGTGTCCTCCGTCGTCTGTACCGGTAAAAATTGTACCACATTGTAAAATTTACTCGCATGAAAACATTTCTGTCATTTAATATTTCTAAGAAACATATGTTGCATTATCGAAGATGAAGTTCAGGTGCAGAATGATGGATGTAATTGCAATGCGAGACTTCACTAGTGAGTTTAAATTTTAGAAACTGTTTCTAACCTTTTCTCGCACTTGTTACTGTGTGTAACTGAATATCGACAAGTATTGCTACAATTACATTATTTATTGGGAATAGTTTAGTGATATCAATACAAATTTTTATATTGAATCTAAGGAAGACGATTGACGTCAGTAACAGCGACATTAAAATAAAAAATTTTATTTCAGACATAGTTAACGTTATTTCTCGAATAACGAAACAGTGTACCTTGCGGTTAACGTCGGACGAATTGTGCTTCAGCGTCAGCTACGACCGAGCATCGATGATTTGGGCCGAACTAACTCAGACTCATTTTTTCACGGAATATGTTATGAACGGTGTCTCTGAAGAACAGAACGAAATTTATTTGGAATTCGATCCTACCATGCTCGCCAAATCTCTAGGATCATTACGAATGACTGCAAAGAGCGTTAAAATCAAATTAACAAACAAACGTCAACCGTGTCTCACGATAGAAATTGAGTTACCTTCGTTAAGTTTGGAATCAAGGCAATGTTTGCACGATGTGCCTGTTAGAGTCATACCGCGACGCGAATGGACCGAGCACCAAGCGCCAAATATTCCTGAATTTGATGTATGAACTCTCCTTATTTGCTGTTTCACCCATAAAAATTATTCTTTGATTGTTACTAGTTATTAACAGCGCTTCTGTTCATATTCTTCTTTTTTTAGATTTCGGTTGATATGCCTCAACTTAAACACGTGAAACATATCGTGGAAAGGATGAAAAACATGAGTCCACGATTAACGTTGGATGCCAGCAAAACTGGCGTGTTTGCATTAAAAGTCGACACGGATAGCGCCACGGTGTCCACACATTTTCAAGAACTGCAAGTTTGGAGTAGTAGTCAACGACACCAGGAAGACAAAGTATCAGCTACTATAGACATTAAAAAGTTCTTCATGTTCCTAGCTTGGGACATAGTGCATCCTGATGGCGTGAAATGTAATATAATTCAAGACAGGGTGGTTAACTTGTTTCTACATGTAGCAGATTATGTTAAAATACAGTATTTCCTACCCTCCGTGTTTACCTAAGTCGCGTGAACTTTAACGATAATGTTTTAAGACAATATAAATTCTTTATTTTTTTACACAGTTTTTCTGAGTTTCTTTTTTTTCTTTAACACATAAAAACAATCGCTGCAAAATGTACATTCCGCTCAAAAGCTTCACATTGTACAATTATAAAAATTTAGGGAGTAATTAATTATATGCCAAACTAAAGCTTCGTTCGTTCTCTTGTCGGAAATTTTGATGCATCTGATCGATATAAAAATTCAGGGAGTAATTAATTATATGCCAAACTAAAGCTTCGTTCGTTCTCTTGTCGGAAATTTTGATGCATCTGATCGATCTGCTGTATCTTTTGACTCAACAAAGTTGTTTGCTGATCTAGCCACTGTAAACTGTTCATGTGAGCGTTCAATATTTTGCCAATTTGAACGATCGGGTCACTGGAATCTTGAGTACGATTAGCTTGATTTAAATGCTCGATGATTTCCTTCAAATCCTCTGACATTCGTTTTAATTGGGTATCAAGATCTTCTGCCAAACGATACGTATATTCCCTTTCTGGATCAGACACTGAAAGAGATGCTAATTCTTTTTCTAGAGGTATTAAACAATCTTGCAACTCTTTCTGTTGGCCAACCTGTATTTGTAATTACACATTTACAAAACTATAAACTTTATATTTTATGTCATTTGATATACCACACTATGTAACTTACAACATAATCCAATTCATGCTCCAGTTGCTGCTGCTCGATTTTGACTCTTTCTACTTCTTGATTAAGTGCTACTATTTTCTCTCCATTACTTATAAGTAATTTATCCCAAACGTTAACTTGTTCAGCTTGATTCACAAATACTTTCTCTTGTTCTTCTAATTCCATCGTCCATTTATTAATAGATTCTTCAAATGAATTTATAGAAGCAGGTTGAGGTTGAGTGGCAGATGAAGTAACACTATAATGTTTCATTTAATAAATTATTAAAATATTATGTGTTAATTATCATTGTAAAGTGATAAATAGACATACGTTGTGGTTGTTCCTAACGACACTTGAGTACTTGTGAGGCTTGCTGTGGCAGCAGTTTGATTTAAAGAAAACCCAGCTGTGCTGGTTGAAGTCGTTCCCGTGCCAAAGGTAAAACCTGTAGCTGCAGATGTTGTACTACTCGCACCAGTTAAAGAAAAACCTATAAAGGCAGTAAACAAATGTCATTTTCATGAAATAAACGTATCTTATACGTGCACTATAAAACCATGTGAAATTATATACTTGATGCTGTCGTAGTTGTAGCCGTTGTAGTAGTTGCGACAGGTGTTGCCGAAAGATTAAATCCAGTTCCTGTTGCCAAAGTATTCGGTGTGCCAAATGTTAGGCCAGTTGCAGCAGTGGATGCAGTAGTTTCACCACCACCCAACGTAAATCCAGTAAGTGGCTTGGATGCAAAGGCTGATGTAGCTACTGTTGTTGTTGTTGTGACTGTGGTAGTACTTCCTAAATTAAAATTTAGGTTACTTCCAACTGGTGCTGGCGCAGAGAATCCCGTAGATGTTATTAAGGTGGTTGCTGCAGGAGTTATCCCGGTACTAGCAGTTGTACCAGTACTAAATGTTAAAGGTGTTTGTGAAACTGCAGTGTTTGCAGGAATAGCAGCCGGTGTCCCGAAAGTAAAGCTAGTACTCTGAATAGGGGTACTGCTCAATCCGGTACCAAATACTCCACCGGGTTTACTTTGTGCTGGTGTGGAAGCAAGCGAGAATCCCGTTGGTTTTGCTGCATCTCCAGCGCCAGTAACTCCAAATGTAAAAGCTAAAAGAAAAATTAGTTTATATATAAAATAATAAAACTTAATTGTACTATTTGTTTATCATAAAATACCAAATGTACTTGTGGTTGGTACAGTGCTCGTGGGAGTAGTACTGGGCTGAGACTTTGGAGCATTGTACGTGAAACTCATTTTTATTCTTTATCTTTTTGTACCTGTAAAATAATGTATGTTTGAAATTATTTCATGGAAACGCTGATATTTTTAAAAGAGTTCATTCGAGAATTTCATAAATAAATGTACAACTAACCTTATTCGTTCTAAACGTCATTGACTATGACAAGCGTTCAGAGGATAAAGAATTGACGCTTAAATTGAAAATAATAAATTACTACAAAATGCTTGTAAATTATATTATTATATTTTATTATTTACTTTCACATCTGAAACAGGGACACTTCGAAAGCACGTTTCTAACGACAGCAAGATTCAAGCAAAATAAGACGCACTGTTGCTCTACCATACATTTTAGGTTAATAGATGGCATCGTAGTGATGAGACGCTCTTCGTGAATATTCTTTGAAATTCCAACGGACGTTAGTAGTGAATGATATTTAAAAATCAAATTATGTTTTTGCTTATTAATGCTATTTTTAATGCTTATTAAATTTTCTAACTACATCGACCAGCAAAAATTATCATTCAACATTTCATGTATATAGGATACTATCAAACCGTATAGTTCGAAGATTAAGTAAATTTTTTCGATACGAAAAGAAAATTGAAATCTAGTTCACGTAAATGTCAATGAGCAAAAGTGCGCGTAAAATCTACTTGCATATTCATTAAAAGGTTTAATCAATGTTACCGAACCTAACCTCAACTCACTGCACCGACTATTTTCTTTTTTTTTTTATATTAATGTACGATTGCTGTTGCATATATATATATATATATATATTAATTTCATGCTTAAAGATGTTCGTTAAATCGCTGCATCAGTCTTATCGTATGATAAAATCACGAGGCACAGCTGAATAGAGTGTACGCATTCGCATCTAGAATGTGAGCGTACATTTCCAGAAGCTTTTAACCGGCTTGTGCCTCGAAGATTCTTTACTGCTATCCGAGGTAAAGTTTGTTTCTACTAAAGTTTTTAGAGGCAGAGCCTTGTGTGTACAGCCCACGCAACAGTTCGCGCTCTGTGGGAGTTCTATGTGTTGGAAAACCAATCGTACGTACGCCTAATATTCGTTTCTTCTCAGAGTAAGCTCTTCAGCATTTTCTACGCGAAGTCTGTACGCACCGTGCAAAAGCAGTGTTGTGTACCTATGTATATTTGTGAATGTATACACGTAAGGCGCGAAAATTATACCTTGTGCATGTATATAAACATATGTGTATTTCAAACCCAGATTATAAAGACTGAAACAAAACAGATCTATCGAAACATGAATTGTGTCTTATATTAATCATTGCATCAGTATCCATTTGTATGTACAAAAAAAGCGCTTCGAAAGATAAAGCTTCGAATTCAAAAGCACGAGGAATTCGTGATTTATTACATTCGAACGAACTATTTCGAATATCCAATAGTACAAATTACTCGGTCATTCGTAGGAAGTAGTGCCATTTTATCACGACGGGATTTTGAATATCTCTTTTCCCTTTTAACGAACGATTAATTCCAGTTTCGAAATCGTGGCTAACACAACGATAATCGACTGTAGATTATTCGAAATTAAGATAAACGGCTGGTTCTTCTTGACGTATGAAAAATATTATCTTCTCGAACACGCTTATACAGATTTCATTTTTGTCAATCTATCGCGTGATCAGAATGTCGGTAATCGTTACGTTGTACCTGTGTATGCATTTGGTGAATATAATTCACGGTTCTACGTTGGTCGCTCCTCCTCAATCTGCGGTGGTTGTCGCTTTCGAAGATATCTATGACTTGTCATTGCTGGCCAATTCCTTGTCGGATCAAGGGATCGATGCCACGTTGATCATATCGGCGACCAGTAAAAGCGAACTCTATGAAACTTTAATCGACGTCGAAGTGCTCACAGTGAACGTCGAGGCCGAAAAATTTGCGACAACGATTCAAGCCTGCGAAGCATTATTGAAAGATGAAGAAATCGCGAAGAAAATACAGGAAATCCAACCAACCTTTGTTATATTCCCTGCATTTAGGTATAGTTCAATATTCTTATACTTACGAAATGTCTCACGTTGTTTGATATTGTATCGTGATTAGGGATTGAGTCGCGCAGCACCCGCGATTTTTTCTCGATATGTAAATGTATTTGTTTACATTTGCTTGCAGTATATAATTCTCGTATTTTGTATAAAAAAATAATAAAAATCCACTGTATTTTCAGTGTGTATGTATATTTCGAAAGTTACAACACTCCCAAGATTTCAACACACGAGCCGCCATTGATCATGATTCTATGAATTTTGAAAAGTATCAAAAAGTACTTTAAATACTAGTTAAATAAGTACTTTAAATATTAGGTTAAAATTAATAAACACATTAAATTTTTGTAATTTTAATGAGTTGCTTTGATTATATCTTAATCATTTTTTAATCATTCCGTGTCGTACTTCCAACAGTCGGTTACCGAGTTGTAAAACAATGAGTCATAGAAGCAACTATTTTTAACTCGAGAAGTTTTAAGTATCTTTTAGTTAGCTTCGTCTTTCAATTTCAGTCTTTATCAGTAAAAATTACGATTAAATAATAAGAGATAGTGATATTATTGTACACATTAACTGTAAAGCATAATTTGGTAAATTTACATGAAACATTATAAATCTGATTTTGAAATATCAGTCTCAACATTTCAAAGATATAGCATACATATTTCTCGAAATAATTTTAACGAATATTTTTGAAAAATAAGAACGATTAAAAAATCAACTCGATAAATAAATAATAAATTTACTGAAAAAAAGAGCATTTAGTTGATTTCCAGATCTAAGTTATATAAGTAAAATAATAAACAAAGATCATAATATGTTACGTTAAATAAAATTTTCGTTCAATTTTCAGGCACGACGGATGTTTACTACCATGGGTAAAAACTATCGGATCCATTCCAGTGATATGGACGCGTAATCAGGAGGAAGAGATATATGTTTTCGAATATTCTGGTGCCGCTTTTCCGATTCAGAGTGCAGGATTTTGGACCAGGTTGTGGATGACTGTCATGAGGAGGTCACTATTCTCCACAGCTCGAGACGGATACGCAGCACATGCTCTCCGGATAGCGGGAAAATATTTGCCAAATACTGGTCTCAATTTAGATAATCTGTACGCTGATGTCCGCCTTATACTTTGGGGCGCAGATGCTATCCTACGCTTAAACTATGCACCGCTCACTCAGCTGATAGTGGAAGTGAGATATCAAAAATGAGTATTCTGATTCTATTTTCTGTTCTCCTAATCAGATATTTCTCATGATTGATCGTGATTTATTGGAGTGCTTAGCTTAGACATTTGAAAATTACAACAAATCTGGAATTAGAAGATTTAGAAGTTTGAGTATTTGAAAATTTAAAAAGTAAGGAATTTTATAAGTTTAAAAATCCACTAATGATTTGACGATGCTTGATTCTATAATAATCTTCGCTTTTAGTTATAAATGTTGCGCCATGATATTGAACTTACATATTATGTGAGGTTTAAGTGGTTAGTGCAGTCATTGGAAGATAAAAGGTTCAGGTTCAAATTTCAGTTCAGCAACTTGATACCTTTAATCCTTTTCTTTTTATCACACATCATATATCACGATTCCCTAATAATACCACGCAATACCCAACAGCATCTTTAATTTATAGTTGAGAATTACGAAAGGAGAACGTTCTGTCAGCATTCTTTTTTATTGTAGATCGGCTGTCATCACTGCAGAGGGGCACATCCATTACAAAGTGACTTGAACAAGGCCCTGATCGAGTATCGACTGGGTACTGTTGTGGCACTCCTGGATGAAAATTATGAGACGTTAATTAAAGAGCTTGCACAAAAATTGCCTCAAGGCAGACAGAGTCAAGCAGTGGTTTGGAAGAATATGAAATGGCAGAACTCAAATGATGCTCTGCCAGAGAATCTTTTTATTCGCTCGAAAATTGATCGACAAGACCTAATAGGTAAAAGAGTATACTGAAATTATACTGAATTATACTGAATTATAGTATCTTATGATCTTCATAGGATACTAATAGGTTCTTGATTAAAGCTATAATTAATTACCTGAACTCTTTCAGTTCAAAGAATATTATTTATGTATCATCTTTCCTCTTCTGATTTTTCTCATATTTCCTGAATGAATGAGGAAATATGAGAATGAGGAACCATTTTAATAAATTTGTTAATATTACATCACGTCGTTGCAGGTTATGGACGTACAAGAGTGGTGTTAAGTCATTGTGCAGACACAGAACTCCTAGAAATCGCCTTCCATGGAACTCCAGTCATATGCTTCCCCAGAAATTCTAATGAATTTAAAAACGCTGTGCGAGCGATACAATTAGGCTTTGCACGTTCTGCTGAAGAGATCAATATCTCGTCTAATGAAGAAGTAGCCAATATTGTGACTCAGATTCATGAAACCATGGACTACCGTGAAAACGCTAGGAAAGTGTCTTTGGCCATTCGTGATAGAATAAATCCTGCTGTGGATAGATTAATTTATTGGTTGCGTTACATGGCCAGGACGAAGGATGACAACTTGAACTTCTTAACTCCAATTAGTTCAGCAAAAACTTTGAACGAAGATCTTCAATTTTTCCTCGGTCTGTTTGTAGGTGCTATAGTTGGAATATTTTTGGCAATAGGTTGCATGTTAGCGAGATATTTGATCGTATCTAAAAGAACGCAGAGATCAAAAGGAAGATATACACGATGAAAATATGATTGATTTAAGAGAGAGAAAAAATAAATAAATAAATAATCGATGGGATGGATAATTACGGACATTTTTCGCATATGTATTTATATAAATGCACGTTGAGTACAGGTACATACAAATACAAATGTTACGAGCTAGGGTTTATCTCATTGCTAAATGTAACTATTATGAGAATACTTGATCGATAAGATTGATTGATTGATTGATTGATTGGGAAAAAGCTAGGAAATATGATGTGGCGTGTTATCGTCGACGAGGAGATAAAAATAAATTACAATTTGTCAATACTGCGCTCTGTATGTCGTCTCGTTGCACGAGTGTTCGCTCGTGTGCGTTTATCGCCTAGATCCTTACAAACGTACGGACGAATCGGTACTTATAGTTCATTCGATTTTGTTTCTCTCGTTCACACGTTCGCTCTCTTTCTCTCACGCTCTCTCTCTCT
>CAJDYZ010005361.1:11316-23550 GCA_903986555.1 Heterotrigona itama
TTTTTAAAACCCATCATATTTCCTTCAGCGACGATGTTTGTCGCGATTACTATAGTTCCCCGAATCGATACCCTCAATTATGCCAAGCATGTGCATATTCGCTTAAATGCCGAGGGACGCGGTCGGATTCCAAGCAAACGTACAGTATTTCCAAACCATTTTAATCCGTTTTGGTTAATTGAATTTCCCGCCTGCGAATGGGGCAATCGCGGCTCCTCTTCGCGGTCTCGCGTTAGAGCATTCTGACTTGGCGAAATTCCCAGTTCGTTGTCGAGCAAATTTGCTTTCCGATTCGAATTTCGCGGAGATATGGCTTATGGTTTTCAAAAAAAAAGCACGAACACGTCATCATAGTTGCGCCAATTAACGATATAATGTGAGAAAGATGATCTCGAGGATGTTTCTGGCTGCTTGAAAATAGCAGAGAGTCCTTTGAAATGTACTGAAATGTACAGTGAGAGCTACGTGAAATTTCGTGAAAGTACATTTTATTGTTTTAAATTAAAATAAAAATATTTCGCGATATCTTTTCGGAAATTTGGCAAAGTGTATGTTATCGCGGTGACGGAATTTTGCACGTACAATGTATATAAGATTTTTGAAAAAGCTACATGTAGAAAGTATCTTCCAAAAACAGAAGAAAAAAATTAAAGAAGCTAATTTATGAAATAAATACAATAAAACGTTAATAACTAGAATAACCAACGTGACCGAAGATTCATATTTTTAAGAAATGTCTCTTTTTACATGCAGAGTAACAACAAATTAATCAATCAATAATTACTGTATCTTAAATTTCAATGAAAAAAATATGGCAGGTCTCTAAGTGAAATTCAATTCGTAAATCAGAATATTTTCGAATGAAATCTATTCGAAGGAACGTTCGAGAAAAGAACATATAGAGTGTCGATTTTCAAATTTCTATCTGGAACAACCCTAAATGGAAATTCGTTTACTATACGTCACTATGTCCCAATGCGACGCGCGAATTTTTGCACACGTTCAATTTCCTACAAACGCGTGGAAAAATCCAATCTGCGTATCGCGTGTAACAGCTCGCAGCCAAAACGTATGTACAACACACATTTGCGCTCGCCTAATGAAAGCTCCACTTCTCTGTCAACGTCTGTCCGACCGGTGTGGTTTAACCCGAAGTTAGTGGAAAATACAGCGCAGCACATCGAAATCCTTTCGCCCGGAAAAACTTGGCGTTCGTGTCTTCTTTCTCTTTTTTTTTTTCTCCGCCCTCTCCCTTTCGTGCCTCTCCGCGCCGCGACGCGTAGATCAGAATTCACCGTGCGTCCCCTCTCGTCCTCTGTGACATCGTGCATTTCAATTCGAAATTAAACTTTCCGCCGCATTGTTGAAAAATTCATCCGCCGGCGTTCACGGTGAATTTAATCTGTCGCTCGTCGCGCGCACTTCGGCAGAAGCAATTAATATAAGATGAACGTTTCGCGATGTTTCGGCGGCGAGAGATCCCCCACGGGCAGAAAAACACGACCGCGAGGATTTTGTTTCGTTTGCTGGAACGCGAGAAATGGGATCGAGCGCCTCGCAAGTTTGTTCGAACAATTTTTGAAGAGTGATCTTGTTCTTTGCTCGCGTCAATCAGCGTCTCGACGTTTCAAGATGTTTGCAATATGAGATATTTTCGTATTTTTACTCCAAATTTAACATTTGCACAATTGACTGTGGAATGGAATATTATAAACTTTTGTTCATTCGTTTGATCGTTTTAGATGTACACTACCTGACAATTAATAAAAAAGATAGTACTGAAAAAGCAATTGACAATGCACTTTTTCAGTTCAGGATATCTCTGTAGCTCTCTATAGCGAATGCTACAGGTGGATCATTTTTGACGTGTCAGAGATTTTTAATTGAACAAAGAGGATACTGATATTAAAATAAAGAAATAACTAAACGACAAATGTCGATAGCAATAAATGCGTCAAAAAATCCCATCTACGGGATCTCTGTGAGAACTAAACAAATCTCATACGTTTTAAACGAATCACAGACATATAGTCTCCAACGAAGATTAATCTATAGATTCGAATATTACTTGTGAATCGAACTTCACGAATATCAAACTATTTATGATTTACATTATGCTATAAATACTCGTTCTAAGGTCTAAAAATCTGGTTTAACAATATATAAATTAATTAAATACAAGTCTAATTATTATATATATTTGATATTCTAAATTGCTTTCATACTTCATCGGTATAACGATGACAATAATCTCATGGCAGTATCAACGAAACATTTCAAAATGTTTTTTTACAACACACATGATCTGATCAACGTACAAATACCGCATGGGAATAACTCATCGCTCGAAATACGTTGAAAATCGATTTCCTTTCGACTGAAAATTATTACCGGCTCGCGAGTGTGCTGCCTGACTTCGAAGCCAGTTGGCAGTTTCACTTAAAATCCGCGCAATGGCGTTTATATTCAGAAGCGTGACGATAGCTTCTATTATATTTCACAGCAGTCTTTCGGTTCAACTGCATTTGCACTCGTTGCGCTTTGCTGTTCGTCGTCCGCGGATTCCATTCTAAGCGTCGAGATGAACAAGCGTCACGAGAACCGAACAAATTTCATTTAAACGAAAAAGACGAGAGAGAGAGAGAGAGAGAGAATGAAAAAAAAG
Organism: Heterotrigona itama; assembly: GCA_903986555.1. NCBI lineage: Eukaryota > Metazoa > Arthropoda > Insecta > Hymenoptera > Apidae > Heterotrigona > Heterotrigona itama. Next base: position 13,982 of record CAJDYZ010005361.1, read on the forward strand.
AAAAAAAAGCAAGAATGATGACAAAAGAGATGGAGGTAGCGCCGGTTTCACACGGCTTGAAAACAAAGAATTCGCGGCTACGTAAGTATTTTCGCGACGTGTGGAAAAATCGTAACGATATTCGCCGTCACGTCGGCGAGAGAAATGAGAGAAAGAGGAGAGGAATGCACAGCAGCTGGAACAATGAATTGGCATGGACGTGGTAAAGCAACGGAGCTCGAATCTCGTATCTACACGCGGTGTGTGTGAATTTCTCTTCGCGACGCGACGCGTCTCTTAATTTGCGGACATTCGTGGTGTCTTTTATAATGGGAAGAGGCGCGAATGAACGTAGAGATGGCCAAAGAATCAAGTTACTTACAGGAGCGAAATGAACAGACACGGGCAATAAAAAGGAAAATGGGAAGAGAAGAGAAAAAGTTATCGAATGAGATTCTTGAAAGAGAATACAGGATAACGTTGGTAGAATGCAGCCGAGAAAAACTGAAACAATTCCAAATATTCGAATTGTTTGAGCCTTTCTCGTGGATTTAAAATGAGCTGGAAATTTGTTTCGATGGGAACATATGACAAATAAAGTGCTACGATATTTATAAAATTCTCACATAAAGTTAAGAGTCTTACAAACTTATAATTTGTAATTTTTTTTTTTTATTTACAAAATGATGGATGAGTAATGAATGTTAAATTTTGATCGGATGACAAGACATTAATTTAAAGAAATGGTGAAGTTTAATAAAAAGTGAAATGAACGATAGTCTTCGATGAGGAAACGATAAGAGGAAGAGGAGAGAGTGTGATCTCTCTGGGAAGTACAATATTTTCAGTTTTAAACGGCTCGTACGCGTATTACAAAATACGAGGATCATAATTTCCCGGTTACGTGAGTGAAAAATACAAATGCATTTCGGATTCACTCCTTCTCAGATAAGAGAATAATTTACCTGAAAATGCGCCTGAATATCACGCACATTTTACGAACAATGCAGGAATTTCTCGTATTTCACGTCACAGCGAAAGAGTGAATTAAAATGCATCGCGTTACATTTTCACTCCACCGCAAACTGGTATTTTCAAAATACGAAACGTCAATAATTCTACTCGATTAATCTGCACTTTAATTTAATCGATAGCAGTGTCATTCCGTTCAAACGAAAAAACAAATATTTGAAGAATTCATTAGCAGTGTTACATCCAATTATCACGGCAATATTGATAAAAACTTTTAACAATTCTGAATTTTAACAAGCTGTGTACAAAAGTTTCAAAATATATAGAGCATACTTGTTATATATTAGATACATGGTTGCAATAAATGTCTCGTAGCTCCTATATATATATATATATATTTTTTTAAACTGGTTTGAAATTTCAAATGAAAAAAATCAACAAATGTAATCGTGACACTCATTACAGTGTTAATGAAATGTGAAAATCGTTTATATAACAAGTATGTGATATAACATTTTATTATATACTCATACAAGAGTACATACTTTTCCTCTATAGAAAAAGAGAATCAAAATTCTGACGCACGCTAAAATTCTTAACTCGATCTGAAGTTCCAGAAAATTCAAATCGGACCTAGTTCGCACGTAATAAAATAAGAAGCATTCACTCGAAGAAGCACCGTACCTGGCTGATGATATTAACGCATATCTCTCACTGTGAAACACAATGCCTGTATCAATTTTTAATTAACTACGAAACTCGACGTGACGTATGGTTTCCGTTTTATACACGGAGTATAAAAGGAATCTAATATTTCCTTGCGAGAAACACGATACATCGATCGCAGGGAAAGAAAAAAAAGAGAGAGAAAGGGGAAAAAGTTAATTCGTTTTCACGAGCAATTTCCGAGAACACTGTCTCGTGCTTTTATTTTTTTGTCCCCCCCCCCCCGCCGTGTATTTTCTACGGTACGTAGAGACGCCTGATAGGCTTCGAGGCCATTCTTTCTCGAAGGACAAAACTCGGTGCTGTCCGATGGAAGAAATATGAAAGGAATGATGCATAGCGGAATTATCAGCGGACCGGAAGCCAGCCTCCGAATCAGTACTAGGCGCGCTGAGTTATGGAACACTCGGCTAACGTTATTAAAAGCCATTATTCAGAATGCAGCTGCCATTATCGAGATTTTTCGTCGCTTTGATACGGTGCGCACCATCGTCTGGAAAGTGATAAGCGAGCTCGATATCGAAACACACTCGGCGCGGCGCGCCGAATGCTTGGAAATTTCGCGATTTCCTTTGATTCTCTCGTGTTCGTACATCGTACAAAGTGAACACGTTACTGTCATGTTTATATCGAAGTTGTTCGAATAAATAACATCCGGCCAAATTCGGCCAATTCGTTTTCAAACATCGGAATTAATTAATTTCTTTTATACGGGACGATAATGTTTCACAATTAACTGGAAATATTGTATGGAAATATATCATAGATGCGGAATACAATATTGTTAAACATTGTACGAAATTGGAAATTTATTAAGAATGTTATTTTATTTTTTGGAAATCGTAACGTTATTATTTTAAATTCATTCATGATGTTTTACTAAAAGACGATAAGGTACGTGTTAAATTCGAATCATATATGCGCATACACAAGTATAGAATCGCTTACAAAAATCTTTTTACATTTCGTGTATAATAAATAAAGATTTGGAAAGAAAGTGTGAGAATAATTTTATTATTTGTATGTTATAAAATAGATTAATTTAATTTCTTTCGGCACTATCCAACAAATACTCGTGCAAGTTGTCGTCTATATCTATCGATATATCTATAAATCTCATGTCTTATCGATATCAAAAAATTTATAATAAATTTATATAAATAATTGTACCATGGATCAATCCACTATCGAACTCGTATTAAGAAAATTACAGAAAGCGCGTCGTTTGACGTATTACACCCTAACTTAGCTCTTATTGTTTTATTCTTTCTGTCTTGATTTTAGCGCAAACCCAAGCACCAGCGACGGTGATTAAAGATCGCCAATTAGTTTCAGTTCAACGTAATATCGAAAGATATTGAATGCGCGACAGAAACACGTCGCCATCGGCATCGTGACAAAGGCTCGCAGAAGGTAATACATTTACGGGGGTGTGCTGCTTTACGATAGCACCGGTAAGCCACGGATATCTTCCATTTCCTTTGTGCCAATAACACGCTGGATCGGTTATCGATTTCGCACGTGGAATAAAAATGACACCGAGATATTTACGAACGGCGATATCGAGAATTGCTTGCTGTTCCTCTGTGACACGGGGCTGTTCCTTTGCCGAGGACCACCTAAGACACTCACATCGTCGTTCGAAAGATGCAAGTCGAGCCAAGTGAGACGAAAGAATCCAGTTGGACAAGATCGATTAAAAAAATTGAAGGCCTCGTGATAAGAACGACTCTCACGCGAGACTGTCTCCAGAAAAAAAAAAAGAAACAGAAAAAGTTTTCTCAAATATTTATTCGTAAATAGTCCATGCGAGGTGAAATTTTATTCGTGATCGTTTGAATGAATCGTTTCACGGGTAGTACGATCTTTCTTGAAAATTAAGTTTCGAACAATGAAAATCACCGGAGTTGCAGTTTTGTAAAATCTAATTTTCGATTATCTTAATTAATTGATGCTAATTCTTCGAATTTAGAGGACTTTCCAGAAGATTAAAGAAACCAACAATTGTACTACTTGTAACTTGCAAGATGATCTGATTTCTTATTTTCTATTTCTAAATTTTATTTTCGTTTTTTTACTGCAGTTGTAACATATATCGCAGAGCTGCACGATGCTCTGGGTAAGCACGAGTTAAGAGACGTACTTATCATCTCGATCTTCATCCTGTTCGGAAACAAGATCGAACTTAGATTAGATTATTTAATAGTAAGTGGGGGTTGTCAAGTCGTGGCTAGTTTCGCTAGCAGATGTGTGTTTGTTCTTGATTCAGTAGTATCATGTCTAAGGAAACATGTTATATGTGGCTGGAGACGTAGTATATAGGGGTTGTACGTACATATTTGAGTTTTGTGATGAACGGAGGAGGCGATTTCGAGTTTCGCGATCATGATTACCGCTGAACTCGGTACCTCTGAAACAGATCTACGTCAATTGCCGATTATCCGTTAATTCATGCACGAACAAAGTTTCTTTCATCCCAATTATTTTACATCTTTCACTCTTTCTCGTTTTATTTCAAATTCTCCGAATTCGACATACGTTGAAAATACACTTAATTTGTGTTAAACGAGAAACATTATACAATATGGGGAAAAAGAGTAAGCAACGCGGTAGATTCAAACGTGAAAGTCGTAATGTGATAACGGTGACATTAGCAAATGAATGTTGCCACGATCTCGGCGAGAGGAATCGTTCGATTCTATCGTTGGTCGGGTAAATGCGTTGGTCGCAGGTGAATTTTACGGTGTCGATCGGAAACAGAAATTCGAGGTGTCGTTCATAGACGAAGATAACATCGTAAAACATGCCCCCTCGAGTGCACATCCGCTGTAGAATCGACCTCTGAAGTATTGCTCTTGGATGCAGGCCGCGGCAAGTGCCTGGGCAAGATCAACAATCGGCGATGAAATAGCCGGCAGAAATTATTCAGGACCGCCGGTTTACTGTTTGCCACGAAATGTGCCGATCTCGAGGTTTCATTAGGTTTGACGAGATGGTTCAGGCCATTCAGGAGTTTCTTGGCTACGCGAGATCGTTACTGGTGATTGTTGCTGGTTAGGTGGTTCTGATGGAACGACGAACTGATCCCGGATAGATATTTCCAGCGAGATTGCTGCCGGTTCGATGAGCGATCTCTTTCGCGGATCGATCGAGGAACCTACTGAAAGTGGAAATTAATTCCCAAACAGAGTTAATACTCTCTTCACATAATGATGAAATTTCGAGCTAACATTCCGTAATGGAAATGACTTTGCAATTACTGAGGCACGAAGTGGAACATTTTTAATCGATATTCGCAGGGAACAACGAAGGACTTAAATCGGGAAATTAATTGGAAACAGAATTCGAGAAATAATATATATCGGCGAAACAGCGGCGGAAAAGAAATTATACTTTCGTTGTAGAAACTTTGATTTCCTGTCTGTTCAACCAAAAATCACCTCGCCAAGTCGTTAAAACGCAAAGAGAAGTATTTTTAATCAACTTAAACAACGAAGTGAAAACTCGAAGAACCGAGAACTCTAAATGAGAAAATTTAGAAGGTGCAACGTGGAAAAACAAACTTCCCGTTTCTCTTTGTCAAATAATACCAGGAGCCAAAGTTATTCTTTCGCTTCAGGAAATTCAACCCGTCGATATTCGATGTTGGTAGCTATCTTTCGTTTCTTGCTCGGTCCGAATAAACTGTAATAATTAACGTGCAACATCAGGGGGAGAAGGGGGTGGTTGGTTGCGCGGTGAAGTGTCGGCGAGGCACGCGACTTCAACGGGAATAAATTGAATTAAAACTTACCATCCGGTTTAATTAAAACAAGGATAGTTCGGACAGGCTCGGCGCGCCTGGTTCAAACCTCCGGGAATATACATTATTTTGGTTCCATTCGAGTTCAACGCGCCTATATATATGTCGAGTATCAATTACGAGTTCACGGTAAATTTCATGGCGACGGAAAACTCGGCGGCACGCCTCAACTTCAGCGCGACACAACGTCCCACTTTTCATTTTGAAAAGTGAGTGGAAAAATTATTTATTAATAACGAAACTGGATACAGAGTATCCAGCATAATTTGATCTGATGATTCGACGACGCATTTTTATGCAAATTTATATTTATAACAAAGCGGAGCTAGAACTCTGTTTCATGTATTTCAGAAGTTTCATATATTTTCATGCATCTTTTTTTCAATGCATGAATCTCTTAAAGAGATAATTCCTTACTCGAAAGTGAATTCGAACCGAGCGATTCAGAATGTGCAAGTGTAACTTGGTTGTAAGAGGTTCTCGGGAAATTTATTGCAAAGTGAGAAACACTTCAATTTCTTGTAAACACAGGTACGGTAGTTTCCCTCAGGTAAATTTCCATATCGATTTCATTATTTGTACCGAACACGCTGTCCAAATTATCTGCCCACGCCAGATTCTTCATTGCAATCTTATCTTTATTAAACTAATTTTATCCTTCTCAATAAACATGACAAGAACCTTCCTCAAGTTTCAACCTTTTGTTTTCAAACTTCCTCCATTTTTCTTGTTCCTTCGTGTATCGCAGAATAATAATTAGCTTTAATAAATTTCGCTTTCCAAACATTACCGCGATTAAAAATTCACCCCCGCGAAAGTTTCAACAGACAATCTCCTGTATGGAAATGAAATTGCATATGAGGAAATAAATTTGTAATCTCGTTTCATAACCACCTTTTCCACCTAAAATTACTCATCTCTCTCTCTCTCTCCCTCTTTTTTCCTTTCTTTTTCGCAACGTTCAACGAATTTTGGACCAATCAAGAGATTGAACGAGCAACGAATGAACAGTAGCGGGAAAGCAGCGGGAATAACCGAAGTGACACGAGCTAAATTCACGTTTCAGCCCTGTTACACAGAAGCTGCTGTTCGTTGAACACGTCGAGTGGCGGTCGTAAGCTTCAAACGTGGCCAGACACACTGCAAACACAACCTAAGCTGAAAGGCCCCCGGGTTCGTGTACAAAAAGAACGCAAAACGCCAACGTTGTTTCATTAGGGCGCGGTACGTGTCTCTGTTTACATAGGTGCATGGATAAGCCGTGAAACGAAGACAAAGCGGCTTATCGTACCTCTGCACCGATCAGGATAACTAACGCGATGCTCGTCCCGACAAAAAGAAAAAAAGAAAAAAAAAAGAGAGAGAAAAAAAAGGGGAGAAAAAGGAAGGAGAAAAAAGAAAAGAAAGGAAAACCGGCTGTTGTATCAAAGTCATCGCGTGCAACAAGTTCCAGTTTCAAACAGAGATGTTTTTTCACGACCTTTGACACAAACGGAATGTTGAAATATGGCACGCGCGTGTTTATCTCCCACGATATTTATGCGCGTATTACTCTCTGCGGTGTACTCTAGAAAAGTTTTCAATTCGTTGTAACACGCGCTAGTTGCGATTAACGTATCGTTTCCGTGCTCTCGTTGAGGAAACTTTTGTAACTCCGTTGATCGACAGATTGACACTGTTACGCACATACTGCAGTGAGAAATATTAGAATTTCTATTCTTTCCTTATTCTATTCTATTTTACTTTATTTTATTTTGTTTGCCATTTTGTTCTCTCCTCGTTCCATTTTCGATAAACTCTGTCGAAGTGGGTTTGAATTTTGGAATTACATTGTAGAATGATTATGCAATTTTGGGGCAACGATGTTTTATATATATAATGATGTCATAATTTGTCTGCAGTGACGATCAGATATGCAAATTTCGACGTAACCATCGTCGGAACCTCGGAATACTCAAAATTGTTAAAATTAATAACCCTAAATGGAAGATTCGATTTCCATCTTTCGACGAAACAATTTTCTAATTCTTTAATTTTTTTCCTCATCAGAACAATCATATTTAAAAGTCTACGTGCAAAGGTATTATTCGCCAAGGCAGTAAAATATTACGCGCTGTTTTTAAAGTCACCAACCATTGTGAAAGTTGAAATTTCGATCGTCCAATTAAACTTTTAGTTCCATTCAAACACGAGATATTGCTAATCGAGAGAAAAATTGCTAAAAAAATTTCAAGTACCTCTAACATATACCTCTTATGATATTTCAATTATTTCCTATACCGATAGAAATGAAAATGTCAAGAAAATCGTAACAGAGTACAGACAGAGCAGCAAAATTGGATGATTAATCCAATTGTCGTTAAACAGGGCGAGGGAGAGGGATAATTTGTGAAACTACGAAGTGTTAATTAACGCGGTGTTTTATCGATGTCCCCGGATCTGCCAATCGTTCGCGCAGAATCGGCTAATTTCGCCCACACTATTAACATATTATCGGCATATTAATAACAGGTTTACGTACATTGCAACGCTGGCTACGTACCATTGTATATCGGAGATAACACGAAATCGTGCGGATATAAATTTTGACGGATTTTAAAACCTCCTAAAGCCGGCGGGGAGGAATCTGTGTTCACTAAAGCCGCAACAAATGGGGATTGAACGTGTTTGAGTGGCTGCGAGTTAATTTCGAACATTAATCCTGAACAAATTTCTCCCCCTGTCCCAGAATTGTAATAATGTGACGAATTGCCCGCAATTCGAACGAAACGACGCCAATTGGCTCGTGTTGAACTTGTAATTACACTATCGCCGATTTGCCGATCAATGAAACGCAAACGACAGGAGTTTAGAGATAAAAGTTTGATATCTGTCATTTTGATTTATAAATAATACCTGCTACCTGTGATTAAATAATTATTATATATAATCGTACGAGAATCCAAGAGCTATTTTCAATTTTGCAATGGTGGGCACAACTATTTTTATTCGAAAAAAAAAATAATTATATTCTACTTGAAATTCTATTTATCTTAATCCTTTCGCAATGTCTTGAGATTCGTTTGAACAGAAGTGAAATATCTTGAAAATAACTATCGTTAATAACAAAGATATCAGAGATTCTTAGAAAACTTAGAATATTGAAAAAATTGAAGACGAATAAAATGTATGTACTAGATATTGATAAAACAAAGAATTAAGAGGGATAATTTCTTTGCATGAAAAGTGATTCACGATCAGTCATTTTCAACGACGAGTAAGTTCCTCTACGAACAACAAATGCCTAATCCCATTCGTTTGTCGCCCTGGCAATTGGTATTTCGAATGAATTTCACAGATGACCATCAATGAACACGCACGCTGTTCTACTGCATGGAAGACACTGACGAATGATGACCGATCCGAAAGATTGACGATGATCGTGTCAATCAATGTCGCGGAGGCCTATTACCCGTGGACAACAACAGAATTTTCTCGCGTTTGTATAAAGCAGTTCGTCATTAACAAAATCAATCGAACGTTCTGTTCTATGGAGAACGGATTTTACCCGCAAATTCCGCAAATTGAATTCGTAATCCAAAGTTTGTGCATTTCACCGTGACATTGTGCGATTATTTTATTATTCCATGATCTGTCTACGAAACATCATTCATCTAATGGAACAACCAACGTAATGGATTGAATTCATCGATTCACGAATTTCTGGAGTAGAGCTTATCGTGGCAAACGTGCAGTGCCCTGACGACTGCAATTTTTGAAAATTCAACTCTCGCGTGCTAATCTGACCAATTGACACAAGTACAAAGATTCGTTGATAAATTCTTTATCGGCTGGAGCGTTTAAAAATTCAATGAATCATACAAAGGAGCTAAGGATGCTCGCGCAAGGAATTCCTCGGCTCAAAACATCCAGGCAAAAATCGTCCAGAAAATAATGTAGAAATTGGAGAGAACACTGCGAGATATCAGCATACAGTTCCCTCGATCCCGAGCTGGAGATCCGAGCGTCGTGATTCATTAAATTATTCGCTTTGAATACAACGATCGCAGGTGAGAGAGAGAGAGAGAGAGAGAGAGAGAGAGAGAGAGAG
>CAJDYZ010005373.1:5350-15787 GCA_903986555.1 Heterotrigona itama
AGTTGGAAAGTTAATCGAACCGTTACTTTATAGTTTGACAAATTACACGTATTTATGTGTAAGCATCATATTGTTAAAATATTTATATGCCATTAGTATGTCTTGATTCGTTACTATAATTCTGTTCAAGAGTGTTAAAAAAAGTTTAATTTGTTTATGTTTGAAATAAATATTTGTGTAATGTACAATAATGGTATTATTTGAATAGTGTTTTTTTTTGTTTAAAAAATATTTACAGAATGACAAAAAGATTAAGATTTGCAATTAGAAAGTCAAAGATTCTGCAGATATATGTTTTCATTGTTATAGTTCCATACCTTCTCTTTCGCATTCAAGTCATTTTCGATTATTTCTGTGATTATTATTAATTAACGAACTAAATCACAATGCAAATGTTCTATTTCTAATTAGAAATTCTATCAATATTCAGTTTGACAACCATCTGTGGTTACCACTTGTAAACGTTAATCTCTCAGTGATCAAACATAAACATAATTTTTTCCCACGTGCCAATTTGTATATCTTTGATGTATTTTCATAATTCATGCATTTTTTGTAATATCTTTTTTGGAATTATTATGTTCAAAGGATCACCTTCATCACCCTAATGGAACAAGTTTTTGTTCTCTGCTCTTTCTTTCATGTAATTATGTACTATGTACAAGATGTATATTCTAATGAAGTTTATACATATATTTTACAGTAAATGCCTACGCCTAGATGACAAATGTAACAGCCTAAATGGCAGTTTAAACAATACCTCCAATAACAGCACAAAATGGTTATGTTCTGGCGACACGAGTCTTGTAGAACCAGAAATTTTGGAAGATATGGGAGTTAGTATGTTGGAAGATGAAGCAACGAGTTACAAAAGTACAAGGAAATCTCACTCTTTAGAGCGAACAACCTCACCTGCTGCCTCAAATAACAATGGACAATGTGGAAAGTTAAATAACTCTCAGAGCCAAGAGTGTACTTACAGTGGTTCCAGCTTTGATACCGTCAGTATAGACAGGTTTGTATTTTAACTGTGGAAATACCTACCAATAGTTGCTTTCCTTGCACACTAATTCCTCCATTAATATGTATTTTCCAGTAGTTTTGAAGTTACTCGAAGATCTGGTCTTGATTCGTACGAATCGGATGAGCCTACAACCTACTCAACAATTGGAAACGAATCTGGTTATTCCTCTAGGATGGAAATAGATAATTTTATTGATACAAAAGAAACCTTTCCCAAGGATAATCTGAATCTATCCACCGGAGAAAGTAGCCTCGAACAGTTTAATCTCTATAGAAGGAAAAGGAAACCTTCAATTGTTGGCGAAGATAAATTTAACAAATTGTCGGACGAGATGATCTTGATGATATTAAAGTGGCTTCCAAAAAAGTGTCTGGTAAGATTGTAAGATCGATCGGCAAGTCGACAGTAAAGTAAACGTTTAATATCGAGATATTATTTTACATCGCGTTCGTTTCTTTTAGGTACGTTCCATGTTGGTCTGCAAACGGTGGTGTCAAATAGCGCGAGACGAGGCGTTATGGAGCAGATTGGATTTAGGGAGCAAAGTGTTGAACGAAGGTACATTGGGTCACATATTACCACGAGGTGTTCAGATACTTCGACTCGCGCAAGCAGAAATTGCCGATCCTGTATTTCTTGAAAACAGTGAAATTCTCATCGATGGTTATATTAGTAAACTGCAGTACTTGGACCTTTCGATGTCTGTAATTTCACCCGATGGATTAGCCATGCTATTGTCCAAGTGTAAATACCTTAAGAAATTATCTTTGGAAAAGTGTACAGTAAATAGAGCATGTTGCAAAGCTATCGGCAGTAACAATGATTTAGAAAGTCTAAATTTAACAATGTGCGAGGGTATGGACATTGAATGTGTCAAAGACTTGATGAACCTTAACAAGTAAGTAAAATTATTTTCGATATTGCGAGAAATTTACACTTTATAAGTATCCTGTTTCAATATTCGCAGTCTTATCGCTGTGAATATGGCTTGGTGTGGTCTAGATGCTGATACTATGGCACTACTTTGTACATCTTTACCGTCGTCCGTTATTCGTTTAAACATAGCTGGATGCAGGAAAACAATAACAGATGATAGTAAGTACAAGTTTCATGGTTTACGAAAATTGATGTTGAAGTTTGTTGTTCATTCGTGGTCAACCACGTGTTATCTCTCTTTTCATTTCAGACGTCAAGGATTTAGTGAAAAGCTGTCCAAACATGATCGAGTTAGACTTGAGTGATTGTAGTATGCTTACAATGAACACTGTTCGTAGTTTGCTCGATTTGTCAAAATTAGAGCATCTATCGTTGAGTCGCTGTTACGGTATACCCCCATCGACGTATGTAACGTTGGCGTATATGCCGTCTTTGTTGTATTTGGACGTTTTTGGTGTAATACCTGAACCAGTACTGAAATCATTACAAGTTACCTGTGGTGAAACCCAACTTAACAAGTTCCTATATAGTTCTATTGCAAGACCAACCGTTGGGGTTCGGAGGACAAGCATCTGGGGACTTCGCGTTAGAGATTGAAGATAGTTTTTTCTAATTTTTTTTTTTTACACAAGTAGAGTGATAAAGACCTATTAAATACCAAAGGGAAACTGAAATATGTATGCCTTTTTGCAAAATGTCTTTAAGAAGAGACTGATTTTATGATTCTATCGAAATAAGATTAAAACATGCATTTTCTATATCGTCTGTTCTCTTTGTCTTTTACGCTTTCTTTTTTCTTCTAAATTGTAAATTAAATGTACTTCAATTTCATTTATTTGCCAGCCATTTATCTACAACTGGAACAAACGTACAAATTGATGTATGTATTTATCGACCAATATATACATATGTTGTTAACTTTACACGATTGGATTTATAATGTAAATGTATTTCGCACAAATGTATTTTCGATCATAGCTTATTGAAAGATTTTTGTACGTAAACTAATCTCTGTATGATTTTTCTTTTTCATCTGACGAGTAAAAATATTATATTTGTAACGCTGCCTTTTTCTTTCTTTCTTTATTACAACTTTTTGCGAAATCAAATTTATTACTGAAAATTTTTTAATCCTTTTAAAAAAAATAACACTGACATTAAATAACAAAGTAAACTTATTTTTCAAAATGAGTAACTGATTAAAACAAATCGAAATTTTTTTAATAAATAACAATAAAAAGATATGAAAGATTTATTAATAATTATAAGAATATAGCAAAACGTTTCTCAAACATTTTTGCCAAATTATTTTAACATGTATACATCTAGTTACAATGTACGATATATATGTACAAAATTCTTTTGTAGTACTGTTAAATGACATCGATTAAATCTACATTTTATATTTGACAATTCGCTACCGACTTCGAAACCTACCAGTCGGCCTTCCTGAGAATTTCAAATTACTTGATGTGATGAAATAATACGAAATTGACAATGTACAAACAAAAGTGTTACTCGAGAATTTCATTGGAAATAAATAAAAGAAAACGAAACGGGTGGCAAAATATTGGAACGTATATTTGAATTTCAATTAATGCCTGTTAATTTTGAAAAGATTCGTTTCGTTTTCATCAAATTGTAACTAAGTCAAGTACACGTATATACAAATATACACACACACATACGCGCGCGCGCGCGCATGCACACAGTCATATATATATTTTATATATAAGTGGACGTTAACGTTTAATCAGTCTAGGAATTTTTACAACAAATATACTTCTACCTTAAAATATATACAAGTATATATTTTGTATAGAAAACGAGAACTCAGTATTAAATCCATCCTCTTGTAACAACATCATTTACATCTTTTACAACTATCATTTCTTACCAATTCATTTTTCAATGAAGTATCGCTTATAAGTTTTCGTGCAACGACGCTCGTTAATTAAGCTGTTGCCACGGAAGCTGCGTCCGATGGTGATTCAATTGTTGTCTTGGATTTCACAGGCTGAATCTCAATCTCTTTTTCAGTGGCGTAAATCGACTTCGCCTCTTGTCTTTCTTGCTCGCTTTGCCATTGAACCTGTAGAGACACAAACCATAGTAGAGACAAATGTCACGAGCGTGAATTTCTCAATGCTATAAAACGAGACAGTACCTTCTGCTTGTGCTGTTTGACAGCCTCTTTGCACTTGTCTACAACCATTTGTTCGGTCAGTACCCCATCTTCGGAAGCATACGCTGCTGCTTGCCAGGTGACACCCAATTTCGCTAGTTCTCTTCCGGACATACCCTCAGTTATTTCAGCTATTTTACTGCAAAGTGCGTTATAATCGAACTGTGCGACTTTTAATCTTTTATTACCCTCAATCGCTGGCTGAAGAACAAATTTGTCAAAGTAAAGTCGAACCAGGCGCTCGCGTTCTTCTCTACCCGGCAGATGAAACTCCACCATCTCGTCCAATCTATCATTGACAGCCCAATCAAACTGTTCAGGAGTATTTGAGGCGAGAATCAACATGAACTTGTTGCTCTGCTCGCCAGTCCTGTAGAGGAACGCATTCAGCATCGCCCTCAAATCTTCGGAGATATGCTCGCTCGATCGTTTTCTCAGAAAGGCATCCGCCTCGTCGATAAAAAGCAAAAGGCCTTTCCTAGATGTTACTGCCCAGTCGAAGACTTTGTGAATGGCAGTGACACCATCTCGACCCAGTGGAGCCAAATCGCCGCCAGTCACGATCGCGTAATCCATTCCGGAGTGTTGCGACAACTTCTTTGCGAACATTGTTTTACCCGTCCCGGGTGGGCCGTGCATCAATATATTTCTGTACATTCCGCGATTTTGTTTCGTGTTTTTCGTAGCTATCGCGATGTCGCGCAATCTTTCTTCGAGCTTCGGCGCTAAGACAACACCGGACAGAGCATCGGTCTGCTTGGTTCTCAATTTCTTCAACGCTTGAACAGGATGCCGCAACGTGTCCAACACTGTGAATCTGGAAGTTTCTCGAACGAGAGACGGTTTCCCTAGCCGTGATTCAACGTATCGTGCGGCTATGCCCGTCGTTCCTTTGGCGCTGTACACTCCGAAAGCCAACAGAGACAAGCCTCCAGCCGCAGCGATAATTTTATCCCAGTCTTGAAGGAAAGCTGTGACGCCAGTGCCTAATACCGAACCAGCAGTTCTGAAATTAACATCCCGTAAATTCCCTCTGTGTCACATCGATCAACGATTTATCTGTTGTTTCTTTTACTCACTTTATCGACTCCAACACTGTCACTCGTTTCTCAGACGCTTTCACCCTAATTTTCTCGATATTCAGATCTTGATTTTCCCTGTCTATCTTTGCTTTCGCTTTGATCTCCGCCTCTAGCTTCTTCATTTCGTTTTTGTATCTCAAGTCCATTTCGTGCTCTATCGTGGCTTTCCTCATTGCCTCTTGCTTCGCTACTGACTCCTCCTGCCTCCTCAAATTTTCATCGTTCATTCTCTGTTGCTGTATCAGTTGATCGTCGTATCGTTTCCTGGCCAACTGATCTTGATACTGAGCTCTCATTTGATGCTGTTTGGTTTCCTCTTGCAGCACTTTCCTCCTCTCCTCCCCGTCGATACGCTTTTGCTCCGCTTTCATTTGCTCTATGCCAGCCTCGTATCGTTTCACTTCCGCTTGTCTCTCCATTTGTTTGGTAGTTTCCTGCATTTTGGACAACTCCAATGCTTCTTTGGCATGCTCTATAAAAATCAGAAGGCAATAAGATGTAAATGTAATGTAAGAACTTGACTGATTTGCGTTGTAAGATTTTTTTATTTTGTACGTGCAATGTAATTCTATGAACACATATAATGATAATAATAATAAAGGAAGAAAATTGCAAAATGATCGATAGATAAAAAAGAGAGTTATCAACGTCGGACGAAGTTACACGACATGAATATTTCAAACAAATTTGTGATCATTTTCATTGATGAAAATGATTATTCGAGACCATGTTCAACAGCGAGTCGCATCATTACGAATCAAGAAGTCCTTAACCTAGGAAATCGTTATTTGCTTATGTAACATTTCGATATGTAACCTTTGACTGGCCACATGTCCCATGTGAAAAATACCTATAATGTACATTATTATTATTACCATTTCAGCCGCCCGTTGCGATTAATGTGTAGAAAGGTTACGTTTCCTTAGAAGTTAGAAGTGAAGCACGATACATGGTCGTCATTCTGAAACTTCTTAAACTAGAAAGAAATAGTCAGATCGCGTATAAAAGGATACGCATTTTCTTATTAACATGAATTAAACTGACTGGGGTCCATTGAACCCCACGTGGCCAGTCGAAGGTTAATCGAGGGTAAAGCAAATGTGACCGATCACATACTGGATTTTTCGAGTTCTTTGGCGGCGGTCGCTGCTCTCTCCAAAGCGCTGGAGTCGAATCGGTAAGGTTCCATGTGAGATATCCTCGGCGGTGGTGCACGATCGTCTCCGCCACCAGCCCCGTCGGATGCCGACGGTGGTACGAACTGGGAGAAGTCTTGCGATTGTGCGTTACGGTAACCGAAAATCCACGACATGGTTCACTCTGCTTCGAGAATGATTGTTACCACTGTTGACCGACTGCTAGCTCGACGAGACTCCGTGCCGTGTCTGTTAACCTTTCCGTTTTCGTTACCACGAACGACTCCCACGTGCACTGCCGGCGTGAAAATTGAAACTATAGTAGAGATTCCGGACCGATCGGACTGCTACTTGACTGCTGCTTATTTCTCCGCTGGCGACAGCAGAGTTCCCAAATATAGGGGAAACATGGCGGTGTGGCGTCGTGGGATTTCGTTCGTGACGTAGTGGACACACTGGCAAAGATACGAATGAAAACCGTAAATTCTCTGTACAGTGTTGACTGTACTTGTCCGAAAAATCGATATTTGCGAGTGTTTCGATCAAGTTTCACTCGTTTGAAAATTATCAAATTATACATAACCCGCTTATACATAACAGTAAGTAAACAATTTTAATTTATATTTCAACTAATTTGAAACACTCGAATGTAATGAAAACATTCAGAAATAGTAGTTTGAATAGCTGAGAATATTGCCAAAACTCAACTTCAATTTTATACGAAGAAAAAACTCGAGAAGTTCATCGTTCGAAAATAGTCGTACAATTTAAATATTATGTTGTACGTTTTCGAATTTTAATCTTAACATTATTATTTCAAATACAATTCCGTTCGAAATTATCAAGTTTACCATTTGTCCATCCATATGTCAATTAATTTAAAATATTTTTAAAACATTACTCGAAAGTAATGAAAACATTCAAAAGTAATAGCTTGAATATCTGAGAATGTTATCGAAGCTCAATTTCGCATGAAAAGGAACTGCAAAATTTCATTGGAAGTTGGAAAATAGTCGTACAATTAAAATGATAATATGTATATAAATATTATATTATTTATTTTCGAATCTTAATCTCATTACGTGTTACTGTTATTACAAATACACATATACATAACGTGTAAAATATTGTCGTCAATTAAAATTACGTTGATCATTGAGAACGATTTAAAAAATACCCTTTCGAATTGAAGTCGTTCATTTTAAACGATAAATCGTAGCCAGTAAATAAATGAATGGTTTATTTAATTTCGTTTTATTGAGAAATAATTAAAAGATATACATATTTCCTTGTCAGCTGGCGGTCATTTGAATTTGAAACGTAATTAATAAGTAGAGCTTGTGTAACGTTAAAACATTGACCACGAGCATAGAGTTAAAGTTTTAAAAGAGAGAATGACGCTTTGTGTAAAGAAACACATACTTATGCTTGTGCGAAGTCTAACCGTGAGTCTAGGCACAACGCGAGAGTGTTGACCGCCATCTATCAATGTCGTCTTCTAGTGATAAGAGACTAATCGTAGCACGAAGCTGTAACAAAATTGTCCGGAAATTCGTCGTCTGATCGACGATTTAATACGGAAATGTATACAAGTTTTAGCTGAAATATTTCTAAAAAAGCTCGTGTTCAGGTAATATGTAAATAATAACTCGGAAGATGGCAGGTAGTACTACGTAGTAGTTACTACGTCGATAATGTCGTCGCAAGTTTAACGCAGCAAGGTTCCGGTGATTCACAGTGAATGTGCTCTTTTCAAACATGGAGAGGTTAATTGTTTGAAATAATATGTGGGAGTTAGGAAGCCGAAGTGTCATCGTGCTAGTAAGTGTGTTGAGCGGGTGCGTGTTTCTCTACAACGTTTGGGGGCCGATTTTTATTCTCATTGTTTTACTGTTCCTCACGATTTACGCGTGCTACTTTTTAATCGTCAACGACAGCTTACTGTCGCCACGCGCGTTTATCTTGCTTGAACACTGCAAATACATCACCCTCGAGGTTCGTCGGAGTTTCAAGGCCGTCATCGATCACGTCCACCAGCACGTTCGGCAATTTCTCGAAACTGCGAAACGTCGTTTTCGCCAACGATACCTAGCCCAAGCCAGCTCCACGATGGAAAGACGTCGATCAGGACTGTATTATCAGCTTAGCACCGATTCTTATCCCACGAGGTCGAAGAACGCTTCTCATCTCGGCTCGATCGCGCAGCTCAGCCCGATTCCAAAAAGTTTGCAAAAACCTGACGCGTCGAACGATGTCACCTCGAAAAATCATTTTTATCAAGGTAGCGAGCATTTGTCGTACGATCACCATCCGTTTGTCAGTAAGCGCACCTCCACGCCAGTGTTTACGCGAAATAAGGAGGAACTGGAGAATCAGACGTTGAAATTCTCACCTCCTGGGCAAGAAAGGCTGTCGAAGAGAGCATCTCCTCTCTACAAACAGAATCAAGCACTCATGCAGGTGGAAAACACAACGTACTTTGACGCGGAAGGCTCTTGTCTGTGGAGTTCTACTCCATCTCTGAAAACAAATTCAAAAGCAGGAGAGAGGAAAGCCGTGCAAACAGTTGCCGGACCTTTATTGACGTCGACCAGATACAACATTGATCCAAAGTAAGTAGCCCTAGTACATTCATAGTAGATAGACACTCGTGACACCTGTCCAACTGTCCAACTCTGTCCAAGATCAGAGACTTAAATTTTAATTTCATTGCAGAGTGTACAACGACGTAACGTCTCCAGGACTCACAGCTCGATTGACCAAGTATGCCACAGAGGCTAGCAACAAGTTGACTCATCAGTCTAAATATCGGGTAGGACAGTTTCCAAAAGTAAATCTTCATGCTAGTTCGGTGCCGGTGATAAACGTCAAGTCCATGAGGACAAGGACACCGGTGACGGTTAACGTAGCACCGTCTCACGTCATACGATACTCTTCGCCGTCGAAGCAAAACATCTTGTCGAATTTGTGTCATCATTCGGACGATAGTTATTCGTCGCCCAACGTCGCTCAAGCTTTAAGGGAGATATCGCTGAAGCGTCACGCTTCGAGGGAAGACGTCGTTTCCGATTTCGCAAAGAAACAACGAAGAGACAACGTCGTTCCCAGTAGCAAGGAATTCGAGGCACAGGACGAAGTGAAACAGAAGAGGAGCAGAGACGATTCCTTGAAGTCGGAAGATGACACTTCACCCCAAAGTAAAATCGTTCGACCCGCGAAGCGGACTAAAGCCCCCTCGTGTTACGACATCATAAATTCGCTCAGTTCCAGCAAGCACGTTGTATCCGGCGTCAAAAGGAAAGCCAGTAAGTCTTGGAACAATATAATTTGATGGCGTGCTCGGACTTGTGTCTTGTATTGTACTCAATTTTCTTAGTTACACTCTCATTTACTTTCATGTACTTTAGTAGATTTTTCACGGAGCGGAACACCGGATTTTGAGAAACATTTCAAATCATTGGAATGTGTTCAAAACGCTAGTACACAAACGTCGGTGCAACAACTGCGGAATACCAGTCCAAAGCATCCTAACTACGAGCTAAACACGGAGAGAAGAAGTAATTCAGTTGCATGTAACTCTGTCGACAAACTACAAGAGCACACGCCGTTGAAGGGGATTTTAAAAACAAGTAACAAAAGTAAAGAGAACGAATCGGATCGTAAACACGCGAGGCGTTTGAACGTGCAAAGTAACAGTAAAAATGACTCGGCCGAGTCGGTCGAGTGTACCGAATCGGCCAAGTTAACGGACAAGTTATTTATGAGGGCAGAACCGGAAAGGAACGAAAAGTTACGGTTGCTCGTCGAAGAACAGGGTAACATACGAGCCAAGTTCACCACCGACGACGTGGAAGAGATAAAAAGAGAGGATATCACGGACATGAGACAAACGAGCATGAAGGCAAGACTACAGAGCATGTTCGATGCCATATCTGGTAAAGGTAAGGAAATTCAACGCGCCAGCATGTTGATTTTCAATTCGTTACGAACGGTGGTTTTCAGTAAGATATGTTTTTTATAAACAGGTGAATATATTTATTTCGCCTAATTCCTTATATATATATATATATATAT
>CAJDYZ010005396.1:17483-28895 GCA_903986555.1 Heterotrigona itama
CGTCGAATCACCTCTCGATTGGACAAGGGTCGCGACCCCAACGATCCCTGTTTCCTCGATCACCCATTGATTTCGATTAACGTTCCGATAACGATCGGCTTCGGGCTTCGGTTTTGTGAAATTTTCGTTTCATTTGCCGCTGGCCATTCAGACGGATTGAGCATGTTAGAGTTTGGAAAGAAATTTGGCAACTTTTATTTTCTTTAATTGCGATTTGCAAAGCAATTGACTGTATTATATTTTATTTGTCATTTTTAAAGCGATTGATTACATCATAATTTTCTTATATGATCGAAATAATTTATATAATGCATGTCAAAATATTATATAATCAAAAAAATTACACATTCTATTCGTAGAATGTACAAGCTGATGATCAGAAGATGCCTCGAAGTTTATACTCGAGAACTATGAACATGTCGATTCGTCCGATAAATAATTATCTCAGTCGCATCATTGCTTTTCATTCTACTGAAATTTTAACTAGATGCATCAAAGTTCTAATTGCAATTAAATTCTTGCTTCTTAAAAACATGCGTTACGAAGACATTTATTTCGTACGAATAGTGTAACAAACAATGCATTGAATTCCAACGTGGAAGAACAAGAACAATTAGCAGAAATTCTGAATTGAAATTCAGAGCCCAATAACCATTTGGACGAAATAATCCAATATACGTAACGTATTGAACCTGTGCTTTCCTTGGAAATATTTTTATCTTTCAATATGTGTGTGTGTGTGTGTGTGTGTGTGTGTGTGTGATAATATAGTGGAAACCAGATAATTTATCTCAATTTTTTCTTCTACCCCAAGATCGACTTTTCTTAAAACTTTTGTTCGTTCTACTTTCCCGAGGGCGTTGATGTGAATTAAAAATAACGATCATTAATTCATAAAAATGCAACTGAACTGGCTACTTGTTCAACTTTATTCATCCCCAAAAATGTATTCGATACCTAGTGACAAAATTATAATCGTATCTGGTTACAAATTTATATAATCGTCAGTAGAATATATCAATATTGGATGTGTCTGGCAAAATAACTCACGATTTAAGGGATTAAAAAATAGAAATGTTTTCTTGTAGAAAAAAAGAAGATCGGTTGAAAACGATCCTGGTGTTTGTCTAATTATTTCCTTTATCCGTTGGATTCTGTCTGGCAACTTCCGGTCAACAAAATGAAGGATTCTGTTTGTAAGGCCGACATTCCCGACAACTTTGAAATCCTTACGTTCGTTTACGATTCCTCCTTGCGTTTGCTCGATGCTCCGCACTTTCTCCCCCGCTTACCGACGAATAATTTATCTTCGTTGGCAAATGTCTGATCCAGAAAACGCGCAACTTTGAAACCCGCCACGAAATTCACATCGGCGTTAGCTTTGTTTGCTTCAGGAAGAAATATACCAGGCCCTTCTCACCAGTCTTTCACTTATCAGCGAATCTCTTCCGCGAAACTCTTTCGAAAAGTATATTTTTATTACGGTTTTCTATATATGGAGATTATTTTAATTTCACAGTGACAGACTTCATTAATTCACAATTAATCTATATTTTATACGCAAGCAAGAGCCAAACCAAAAGATTTCAATCTCTGGAAGATTGAATGCAAGACTATTCATCATCAATCCCGAAACTTCGTCAAAAGCAAGCTATAAACACACGAAGATAAAAGAAACGAAGAAGAAGAAGAAGAAGAGAGACACTTGGATCTGAAAGTTGTCCAGTTTCGAAAGTCTCTCTCGTTGGAGTTGGGCCTCGAAACTTGAAAAGGCAACCTCTTAGCACAAAATATCCGACTATTCAAAAGTCCACGAGTTTGACTCTTGTCCGTCGTCGGACTCGAAATTTCGCGGAAGCATTGAACTGCAAGTGCAAAGAAAAAATACAGGGAAAAAAAGCAAGAGAGAAAAAGAAACGAAGAGGAAGAAGAAAGATACTTGGGTGCAGAAGTTATCCAATTGCGAGAGCCTCTCGTGGAGTTGGAGCTGAGAAACTTGCGAGAGCTGAAGGAGCGAACTGTTGGTCCACGCTGGCGTGAGCCAGCAAGCGGCGACGAAACGGAAACGCTCTGGATGAATTTGATGAATGGAAGCCTGATCGAACAACGACCATGAGAAGCAACGCCACGAAAGAAGAGATTAAACGACGTCCCCTCGGCGAGGAGCTTTAATTCCGCTTCTTTCGAGGTTTTAATCAACGATCAGTTCTCGCGCGTAATCCCAACACAGAGGAGGAGGCAGAGTGTCTCTGCCAAAAACTATCCCGATCGGATTCGTTCCAAGTAGGGATCGTTCGTTCCGACGAGGAAAAGAACGAGAGGAACAGGAGAAAAGGAACGGGAATAACCAGAGCTGGTAATCCGAGTTGAAATGTTTTCTTCGACTCGTCGTTTCGACCCATCCTTTGACCATCTAGTTTCCACCGTGAGAGAAAGAAAAAAAAAAACGAACGATTCCCGGTTCCTTTTATTGAGAGATCTGTTTTTCCTGCGAATTTGTCCTGCGATGTGATGGATGTCGAAAAAGCGGAGCCTTTGTTTTTGTTTTTTTTTCGTCAATTTTAGAAAATTTGATAGTTTGAAGCACTATCTCGAGTGTTTATATTTGAGTGAAGACACTTAATTTTGACTTCGGATATATTAATATATGATTTCATATGATGACAATTATTAATAATATTTTTACGTTTTAAGTCTTGAATAAAAATTCCTTAATTTAGAAAAATTAATGTTTAATTGCATCTGTATTTTATACGACAAAGTATTATGTATTTTAATTGAATATTAACAAAGGATCAAAGTCGAGGATGCTAATGCAGATTGTGGTTGAAAATGTCTATTGAAAATCCCAAGAATATCAAAAGACAAAATTTAAGTCCATAAATTGTCGCATAAGATGTACGATAATCTTCAAATATATACATACATAAACAACTTCAAATTCTCGAAAGATTTTATAATCATTGGCACGTTATTAATATTAATTTCTCGCGCACTGTCGTTCACATTTGGCAATTTCTACTTTGTTTCATTTATATTTTCTATAATTTTCGTTCCGTACATTGTACATGTCTTTCACACGAATGAATTAAATTGCTTATTAAATAAATTAAACCACAGTTTTGGAGAACGATGCAACGTTAATTCGCGGAGCAGAAAAAATTCTACAAGCATTAATCAACGTCCGAGAGTTCGAAAGTTGGAGAACAATTAAAACTTGAAGGCCCAATTAATTTTTCCCGGACAAGATATCGAGGAGTAACATCACGATACTTTTTAAGAGGCACTTGGTCCAGAACTTGGTTAATAAAAGTCGTGGATTCTTGAGATTTTTTTTTTTTTTTTTTTATCTGC
Organism: Heterotrigona itama; assembly: GCA_903986555.1. Lineage (NCBI taxonomy): Eukaryota > Metazoa > Arthropoda > Insecta > Hymenoptera > Apidae > Heterotrigona > Heterotrigona itama. Next base: position 20,838 of record CAJDYZ010005396.1, read on the forward strand.
GGCTCGCGAGCTGCATCTCGAACACAATTATTCGCCAAAGTCTCCGCCCTGGCGCACTTGCTCCTTACCCTGATGTATGCTCGCTACGCTAAACTTTTACGAAACGATGGCTGATGTGTGAGCTTTTGTTTTGCTTTCTTTCTCTCACGAAGAAACTTTCGATCAAGATTCTCTACGTTAGCTTTCGTTCGTTACCTCGCGAAAGAAATAATAATAACAACGTCGATTTTCTTACACGTTATAATTTTCTAGAGAAATGTTAAATATTTTATTGGAACATTCTGTTTCAAAATGTAATAAAAATGTGTCTGGTGAAAATCAAGGAAAATCAAGTTTCAATCAAATACGAATATTCGAGACTGCTCTCTCGATAACAGAAAAAAAAGTTAAATAGAAATCGCTAGTTTTATTTTTCCATGTATTTTATAATGAATACAATAATACCTTATACTTTAAAAAGTTTCTATAAGAAGGAATATAATATATTATTTAAAAAGGAAGACGCGACATCAATTCCTAAATCCAAATACACACGGTGGATTCTCCAATAGTCTAAAATTTTTATTAGAATCATCTTTAGATCGGAAATTAAACTGAAAACGAATCAATTTTAGTTTGGTTGTCCGTAATCCGTATATTTAAATAGTGAAAATTATTTTCAATAGAAAAACATGGCATGCCACTTTAAAATGTTAATTCTTTCTTCGAATGAATAAAAGTTTTGTTCCTAACTTTCTATAAAATCGTGTAATTTGAAAGTTACATATCCATATGTTCAAACCTTTCACCATTAGTGAAATTAAATATATTTATAATAAATATCAATTAAAATAAACAGTTGCAATGAATTAATAATCATGAACGAAATTCTTTATTAAAAAGAATTTTATAATGTTTATAAAAGATTAAAAGTTGAATCTGTATTGAATGTATATCTGTGAACGAAAAATTGCATTTATCACGTCGTGTAAAAAGTCATTCTCGCAAAATTTCGAAATTCTAAAGAGCACTCTTCTTTGTACGCGAGAAAAAAAAAAAAATAATCGAGCTGTTTTCGTTTCGAGTTCGTGGAAACGGCGCGACCCTTTTTTTCCTGTCGCGCGACGGATATAATTAAATCGACGGGATTTCGTGTAACGCGACACTAGGCCACAGATTTTTCGATGGAAATTGGGTTACAGGTCTATCAAAAGACGAGAGACGGCAACGGGGACAGATAATTAACGATTCGTGGCTCCCAGCACGCAGAAATGGAATGTCAAGCCCGGGGAACCGGGTTTCGAGAAAATACGTTCTCTTTCTCTCTCGCGTTGGAATTTGTTTAAACAAATACGCGGAGTTTCGATCGTTTGCTTTTGGCGCCGCGCGGTTCCCATTCGTTAGATCGTGTCCGCGTCCACGCCAGCCATTTTGTTGACTGACGCTTTGAATTCAATCTTTTGTTTCATTTATTAGAGCGTTTCACTCGGAAAAAAAAAATATACACACGTACGTTGAAATGTTGCTTGAAAATGTTTCCAATGAAAAATGCTTCAATTATCGAAGAAACAAGTTTCGCTGATTCATTGCTTGTGTTTAATTATCTAAGAATATTAATATTAATGACACTGATAATATTAATAATATCTGAGAATATTAAGGAAATTATAGAAAAATATTTCTATTTTTTTTTCTGTTCTTACAGAAAGAATGTATTTTCTAAACAAAAATTTAATTACTTACTTCTGATCGTTGAAATTCAAAGAATGAAATCTTAAAATAGCCAGCTTAAATAGTTACTTAAATTGATAATGTAAAATATCAATTTACTTATTTATTGTTTCGTTAAATTGTTAATCTTTATTGACTCTATTTCTGTTAAATTACCTCGTTCGAAACGAAAGGTACGCTCACCCACATTTATATTACCAAAGAATAAGATTAGGCGTGGCGACAATTAATTCAACTTCGTTAATTTTCCAACTCTATATCCAGAGGAGTTTCTGATTAAGGAACGACCCAGTTAAAAGGTTAATATTCAAGAGACCTGCCATTCTCATTAAAATGTATTTCGTTCGCGCTGAGATCTGTTCTTCATTTCGAAAACCATTACGTCCGGTTCTTCTGGTTCTCATTTCCATGTAATCTTCGAGGTTACTCCCGCTTGCATTAACAGAAATTTCCATTGAAGTATTAAAAAATTGTTTTCCTACGAGTACATTCAAAGAATGTTTGCGACACAGTAGAAAAAGTTTGTAATTTTTCATAGAAAAAAACTTTCAACTAATAGTTTCTAGAGACTCGATTAATTCTTCGTCAAATAGTAAATGATAAATAAAGCTTGCGTTCTATCGTCAATCTTTTTTTTTCGTACTCTTTACATTTTAATGCATTTCTCTGACAAAAGTTTCACACCTCAACGTGTGCAAATAATTTTGCATTCCCAGCGAAAGTAATAATTTCATTTCTCTCCTTTCGGCAATGGACTGATGTAACCGGTCTCTCCCACTGTCCATTAGCTCATAAATATTTATCAAGAGGGAACGAGCGGCAGGCACGGCTTTTTTCACGGGTTTTCCGCGTGAAAATTTCCTCGTGCCGGTCGTCGACCCCGGTTGAGATCGTGGTTTTCCTCAAGTTCGACCGCGTAGAACCGTCGTGCTTAAACCGAAAGGTTTACGCGCGAAGTCTGTCGCGTCGCTGCTCGTACACTCGCCGATTTAGTGGCGAAAACGTGAAAAATTTCCTTCTTCGTCTCGTCTGACGCGTGCGTCACCGTGCTTTGCTCCGAAATTAAACTGACCTACGTGCGTGAAACAGCTATTTTACTGGTAATAGTCATTCCCCGACGTTGAATCGAACACATCATTTGGAAATCTGAGAATGAGCATGATTTCTTTTCAAGGATAAGTAAGCGTAAAGTGACATGGTTTGCGACGGTGACTAAAAATGGAAGAATGAGTAGATGCTGAATGAATTTGTTTCATCTGTTTAGTCACTAAAATATGTTAAAATGATACTTATAGTGACGTGTAAATTTTTTTTTTAAATGGCAGATAAATACTTGTTTAGTGTAAGAAACAGATAGCGAGGTAATATTATATACAGGAATCTTCGAATATTTTGATATTTGATGAAAATTATAACTTTTAAATTTCATTTACGTATTAATAAAATCGTCAGTGTAGCAGCTTATACTTTTCTTATACTCTGTGGAAATATATTAACTTTCCCTCTTATATTTTACATATCAAAACTTTTTATTTTTGTATTACAAAAGGCTATCAGAAATTAAATAATCAAAAATTTCTACAACTATGAATTATCAATATTGATAATAATTAGTATCAACGTTGAGTTATAACGAATTCATCATTTGAATTATTAAACTGCTAATATTGAATATGAGTATAATATCAAGAGAGTGGAAAAAAACCATTAAATTGAATAATAAGTCAAGAGAAGAAGAAACCTTATTCTCCGTCGCGCTCAGTATCGCCAAATCCACTTTGAAGTTGAAACTTGAAACGTGTGATCGATCAATCCGGCATCGGAATCATCTCACGAATCCTCCGCGATAAAAGCAATGACACACACAGTTTCGCAGTAAGCTGGCTCAAGCGATAAGCAAGAGGGAGGATCGTACCTACGTTCAAGGAATTTCTAAAACGATCCGGTGCCGAATCAGCGAAATTTCAAAGCGTAAGACGACCGATCGCTCGGCGACTCGTTAAACTAATAAGATAGAACGACGGAATGTAAGGGAGGGGACGTAGTGGTGCCCTAAACGCGATTGGGCGAAAGAAAGACCCTTCAATCGGTGTAATCATCGTGACGTGGATGAATTTCAAATGGATCTCTTCATATTAGGGCAGAACCCCGACCGATCGTTTCGTTTCCTTCGGTAACAGACCCCTGTTGCGTCGATTTTATACTAGCTGGTTTCGTGGGGTGAGCCATCCCCTCGAAGAGCGATCTTCTCGCGGCGAGTGTTGGTAAATTGTCGAATTTTTATAGCGAAATTTTCTTTAAAACAGAACGTCCGTATTGTTGTATAATTTTTGGTATTCTGCACGTTTGTAGAAAAATTTTAGAGTGAAAGATTGCACCTAACACGGGAATTAATCGAGAAACTTTCGAATTCAAAAATCAGAAATAAAATCGAGATGGCCTAATTGTATATTTATATATATTTTGTTGTATTCAGCGCGTTTATCCCAGTTCAAGAATAATTGTAGTTTAAGTGCAGTATCAAACTTGTGTGCAAATAGTCCTGGTTTTACTTTTCCATCCATTGCCAGAAATTTGTTTACTCAAATTCGTGCACACCAGAAATGATTTTATTCAAATAATATTCAAACTAAATTATATTGGTAATCCTGCTATAAAAATTGAATGAATTACAAGGCACAAGCTGACGAATTATAATATGCTCAAAGTGCAAATTACTGTTTTCGATCTCGCTCGAATAAAGATGGTATCCATCAGCAAATGTACACGTTAATGTATATTAATAAAATTTGCTCGTAAATCGCGCGTACAATGACTTCGCTATTTTCATTTTTGTTTTGTGTTTTAAAATTATTTATATCGATATCTATACATCCAACGAAGATCGTAGAAAGAGATGATTTGTAACGATCTGGCAACGAACGCACATTAGTTTAATTTACCTTAACTGTACGTCTCAATTGCAGTGTCCTAAGATAGATTCTAACAAGGTTTAATGCGAACGATAGATATCTCGTGTTTAATGCGTCGTTCTTTGCTTGGCGTCGCTTTTCAAAAACTCTCGAGAATAAAACATTCACAGAAATTTACACACCAGAGGAGCTCTATTGCGCAATTCACTATGTTCTTAGTGAAATTTCGAGATTATTACCGACGATAACGTCAATAAATTTGACAACGAAACGATCTCGTGAATGTAAATTTCTTCCATGAAGAGATATATAATAATGTTCGTAAATCACAATAATTCGCAATTATTCTTCCGTTTCAAAATATGTACTTTCTAATTACTTTGAAACGGGGATTTCAGCGTCTACAAATTATGATTTGTTAACTCGTACTTTGTAAATCGCGAGAGCAACATCTTTCGTTCTGAAAAGTTCCAACTTCTTCAAGATTCCCATATTTAAAAATTACGATTTGCTGATCCGTACTGTGTATGAAAACACTCGAGCGAATTACGAACGATGTAAAAATATAAAATATTGAAGAAAGAAATACAAATGGTATAAAATGTACGAAATATTGAAAGCTTAATTAATCCCTGCTTCAGTCGCGCTCATTTACTTTTCTATTTACTTTTCTATTTCACTCAGCTAACTAAACTGAAGTAAACTAAACGACTAACGAGACTTGACTCAACTAACGGGACCGAAATAAAACTGAAAAATTATTTGATTATTCACAGTATTTCCTGATACTGGTGGAAACGCACGAAAACTGTCGCCAGAAGGTTTGAGCCATCGTTGTTAAGCCGGAACGTGGAAATGATTGACGATAATTGCGCCGTATGTTCGTCAAGGCGAATTGTGAAACGACGCGACGCGTGCACCCGTCGGGTTTGATGTTACGTTTACGTTTCAATCTATCGCGATGAATATACACGTGAAATACGTGTCGTGAATCCGTCGTCAACGTCACGTCTCCCTTATTCGGTAATTTCCCGAACCGAAGATCGTGAAATATCGACGTCTTCCGACCGAATTAATCGCTCGTGCAAATATTGTCCACAACGTTCAGCTATCGTTCAGTTATGCTCTCTCGCTTTGGATCCTCTCGGAACGTTGCATTTTTTATGACAAAAAATGGCTAAATTGGATTTAAATTGTACAAAGGGATTGATATTGATTGATTGGTCGAATGTATCGCGTCAGGTTTGATTGGATTGTTCGCTGTGAATCTTTAATACTTGTAACAAAATTCACTGACAGAGAAGAACGTCATTTCCTTGCAAGTTTCAACAAATCATCAAAAATGTATATCATTCAGCCAGATATCTGTGAATATTTGCAAATATTCACACGGTGAAAAATTCTAGTCTTGTTCTGGAGGAAAACTATCAAATATGAAATATATCGTTTAATGTAAATGTGTAGTAGCTGCAAACAAATGAATTTGCACTTATGAATACGTATTTATATGTAGATAATTTAGATTCAGAGCTTCGAAAGATGCAATTTTCTCTCTCTCTCTCTCTCTCTGAAATTTTTAAGGAAACGTCGAAAAATATCATACGATTATGATCGCAAACAATTTATCCTCGTATAAAACAAATTTTATTACAAAGAAAGAAGTATTCTCTCGCTCGTTCTTTACAAATCCTAACACTTTGTCGACCGCTGTCACGTACGCGTGACTTCTTTTCGCCAACAGTTGTCAGTCGGTGTCACGAAAATGTGACTTTGCAAGACGTCGAATTCGATGTTCATATTCTAATACATACTTCTGGAAACTATTCCGTTGCTTGCATTCACGCTCTTGGTTTGTGACATGGCAATTGTCACCTTCTTTTTGGGGGGAAAAAGAACACCGAAATTAAAAATTAATTAATTAAGAGAAAAATTAACTGAGATTTATGGGAGATGTATAAGAATCTGATTGTAAATTCTTTAAATTGTGAGGGATGCAACAAAAATTCTATACATGAGGAATATAAAAATGTAAAAATCTCAAATTTGACAATTTTTATCAATGTATAAATATAGTGTAATTACTAATTATTCTACTAACAACGACTGCGTGAATATCACTAGTGGCGAGCAATAAAAACCTAAAGACCGCGGCACGCAATTTCAAGGCGAGAAGAAAATATGGCGGCTGTCAAAATGCTAAAATGCTAGCGCCGAAAAATCGTAATCTGGCCGCAAATCAAACGGCTTGAAACGTCGAAAGTCTCGCGGCTTGAATAATATTGATGAATGGCGCAAGTGAATGACACGGTCACAGGCGAGGTATATGAATAGACATTGCATGACTATGTATTTCTTCGGACCACGATTTCGGGGTCTCGAGACCCTGTTACCATTTTCGTGTCACATCCTATTGTATTCAGCAAGTTTTGCACCGCGAAAATAAAAAAATATGGATTATTGTTCTGAGAATTATTTATTGAATTGAACGTGGTGATACTTCATCAATCAAGGAATACAACGATTTAAAACAGAGATTGGTGAAAATGAAGAATTTAGTGTACATTTGACTATTAACGTCTATTTAAAAGTATTAGAAAAAATTGATTGAAATATGATATTCTTGTGAACAATATAATTAGATATGACGTTTTATAATTTACAAATTTGTAAACTCACAACCTGAATGAATTATCTTTATAATAAAATATTTCTACAAATATTGTTTACAAATTATTTCTTGAAAAATTCATCCGTTTAGCAATTTCGAAGTCTAATTTATTTTTTTAAACGATCCAATTTTGACCAAACAAAATCTAAAAATTGTGGAATTAATGATTACTGTAATAGAAAAAGTGTTTCTGGAAATATTGACAAAGCCTATTACCTGAAGGTTAAGCAGCGAAAAAGGTTATTATAAGTTGAATTTTTATCGTGTGCACATCGATTAAACTTTCGAAGTGAATTTTTAAATATTATTTCCGAATATTCTAATTGTTTAAACATTATCTAATATTTTTTAATTTACTTGCAACAGTTAAGCAATAAATTCTCTTCCGTAATGTACCTACGTGTTATTAAAAATTTTTAACTGATAATTTATAACAATCTCGAACAATTTACTTAAGAGAAGTGACTTTAAATTATTGAATAAAATAATTAATTTAATTGCTCAATCGTAATATAAAACTCGTGCAAATTATTAAATAATGTATAGAAATATTAATGTGTAGAAATAAAATAATTTAATTGCATCAAATGAATTGTTCAAACTGTAAAATAATGCAAAATTTCGATGACATTTTTGTGTATTGTTTACCAATAACTATTTACTGATAACAATTGAATCAGTGATTGAATTCCCAAACATTATTTCATAGTTTAAATAATTCATTTATAATAATCAAATTATTTTATTTACAATAACGGAAAAGACAGT
>CAJDYZ010005399.1:6702-20922 GCA_903986555.1 Heterotrigona itama
CCATAAAATTTAGAGATCGGTCTAAAAGAATCGAGAGAAAAGAAAAGAAGAAGAAACTTTGAACTTTCTTCGAAATTCTTCAAGACATTTAAAAGGAAATGACATAAAATTGTTAATTAGCAATTTAGTATTAGAAGAAAATTATCCAGAAATATTCGTGAAAATAGTGATATCAAAAAATAATGAATATGAAGTAAAGTTCTTTTAAGAACGTCAAACATTCTATACCAAAATTTTGTTGGTAACCTAATTAAAATAAAAATATGAAATCTTTTCCAATTTTATATACATGATCAAACAGCGAGTTTTCTCCAAATAATAATATAAACAATCTAAATATGAAACATAAATAACGATAATAAGTGATTTCTGATGATGTAGACAACATATACAGAAAATAATATATGAACAGAGAAACTTTGAAACGTTGAAAATGTGAAATCGTTCAAAGAGATCGAGAAGATCATTTAAACTGATACTTGGCCCTTTCTTCATCGTTTCCTTCTCGGGTTAGAAAGATTGATTGGGTCCATTCGAGTGGATATCCGAAACATTTAGGACATGTTTGAACGCAATAGGTATCGCGCAAAGTTTCCTTTTTCGCTGGGACATAATCTCGGAATCCCAGGGGAACTTCATGGAGAAAACGCCCTAAGTGATGGAGTGGCGCAACAGACCGGGGTCAGTAAATACTTCTATACAGACTAACCCAATTGCGGCTGCTTGCCTCGAGAAAATCTATCATTATCCTTCAATAATCCTTCTTGCCGTCTAGGACTCAATTAAATTGGATAAATGATGATAAACTTGCAAGTGTCATACTTGTTTGGCATGTTGTCAGGCGTAATACACGATACAAAACACATTTACTTTAGTTGCATTTTCACGAATCGTATATTGTTAATATACACTCTAAAAATTATTAAGTTTCTTTGTATTAAACAACGATACAAACTCTTTCTTATATGCGTTCTTCCGTAGTGCTTTTATCAACATGTAACATAAATTAAACTTCTTATAACACATTTCATATAATAAAGGAAAAATAGTAATATGGTAATATTTAGTAGAAGCTAAAGAAAGAGTTTGATGATTGTTTAATACTTAGCATGACCTACTTTGCACTTAATAACAGCGGCCACTTCTTTGAGACAAAGATTTATATTGCAGATTATTGTTTCACTGCTTTTGCGATGTGTTATGGCCGTGTTATCACGTTGAAAAATGCACTTATTCGTTTCGCGTGCATATTAATTACTCATTGATAATTTTATTAATAAATAATAAATTTCGTTTCCCTCTTGTTGCTTCTTTCGTAAATCACGATAATAATAGTGAAGTTGAAAATCTATTTCCTCGGCATCTGGGGGTGTATTAAGACACCGAGGTTCTTTAGACAATAATTCACAAACGAATAATATTACTGAATACATAAGTTACGAGTTCTTTACGATTTACAGCCACATAATATACTTGTGGAATTGTAAATTGTAGATTTTGAAATTTCGTTTGTCTGTGTTACCATGTTTCCAAACATATCTAATATTATTTACTCGTGACTTGCCATTTGTAAAATTGTTCCAATAACATTAACTCAATTGATTTTCCAATTATCCGACAGTAAATCTATTATTTCATTCAGTTTAAAGTACAGAGTATTGAATGAAGTAAAATTAGAATATAATAGAAGATTCTTAATGTCACTTGCGCGTACGAGCCACAGTGTATTAATACAAAAATCAAGTCTGCACACTTTGAAACACAGAGAAGTCGATCACGAACGAAATTATTCTGACTGAACAGCTATAGAAACTTTCAGTTATTTTCGCATTATTTTCGCATCGTAACTTTTTCGATTTGTCTGCTATATTATAATGACCCTCTGTTGTCGTTGAGTCTGCCGCGGTCCACTGCTATATAATTATCATTTATTAATTCCGCAACACGGTATCGAGAGTAGTTAAAGCGGGAGAAAGAAGTTAAGTTTGCGAGGGGCATTAGCGCTAGAAAATAATTACTAGCCTTCGTTTATATTTTATACAAAGTGTCTCAAAGTTTCACGCAGCACTAAGGTATCGTGTTACCAATTATACTGTGCCATCATAGTTACTAATGATATCATTACCTTCAACGCAGAAAAAACGCAAGGAAATGTTCTTTATGGCGTTGGAACACCCTTTACGCTGCCTCAATCTACAACTTTCTTCTGAACTGCAAATTTATGTACTCGCCCCTCTTTAAGAAGTTGGAATTTTATAACTTCCGTACTGTGCGGGACGTGTATTTCCCCCTCGCCACCCCCTCCCCCTCTCCTCGCAACCTTACGCGAGTTGATGTAAATAATTTGATAAAAACCGGCAAACTACCGCTACTAGTCGTAAACTTTCGGCTGAAGATAATTAATAATTACTTGCTTGTTTTGTTACTGGACGGGAAATCAGCAAATCAGCAAATAGTAATTAATACTTCTTAATCACAGTGTAGTACTTATCAGTGTAGAATAAAATCTCGGGAACACTTCGCTAGATATATAAATTGATTTTCAAAACTAAAAGTGGCTCGAGCTAGTTTTGATTAAATAAATTGATTAATGGTGTAAGAGGGAGTGGATATAAAATAATACGGAGTAAAGGATTGTTCTAAGGAATATCAAAAGGACATTAAAACACGTGCATTTCAAATAAAATTTACGCACCTTGGTTTAGATTTGGAAGTATTTCATCATTTCAAGTTTGATTGATACTAAAATTCACTATTGATAGTAATATTACTGCGCATTTTCTCCCACAAATTATATTATGCATTTTTTTATTATAGATTTTACATACTATTTTATTATACATTTCATTATTATATTGATTATATTATACAGTTTTATTTTTCTATTGCGATGTAATTTAATTCTTTTTTTTTTACCGTCAACTTTATTTAACTTAATATTAATCTAACTTACTTCTACCTTTAATATTTTGCTTTCTTATTAAAATAGAATTTATTGGTATTAATATTAATTACACGCAGTTTTAATCTCAAAAGTACTATGTACTCTTTAAAATATTCTATTTATTATTTAATATATGAAGAAAATGGCAGCAAATTAATAATTTTTTCATTGTTAAATGCATCATGTAAAATGTACCCTTCGCTACAATACTATATATGTAATCTAATATTCTCTCTGACATCTAACATTATATTCCACCGAAACAGAATTTATTAGTATATTAATATTATATTAATAATAATTTAACGTACAGTTGCGAACTCTTTGAAATATTCTGTCTGTTATTTGATATATCAGAGAACGACGGTAGGATCTAATTGGGAAATTAAAGAAAGGAATTTTAATTAAAGCAAACGAAAACATCGTTTGCAATAGAAGCTTGATGTAATAGGAAAACTGCACAACAGATATACCGCGATCTCTGATTAATTATACGGACTAGTACAGACATTTTGGATAACCTCGTCGTTAACTATTGCAACAGGCAGACAAGATATCTTAGTCATCTGAAAATTAATCTGGGAAGCTAGATCCTTCTCAAAGGATTTAATTACAAGTATAACACCTAAGGGTAATCGATTATCACACAGTTAGTACAATTGTATTCCTTCTCGTTGCACTGAACGTAAATACGAGGCTATTCTTTACGGATCTTTCGCAAGATTTCACCAGCAGATGCAAAAGATACACATTGAGACATTTTATTACTATGGTTACTAGACATTTATGGATATTCTGAACATGCATGTTACGAAGAAATACATACAATATCCAAACTGGAATATATTTATTGTAATAATCAGTAGATTAAAGAAATTTCTTCAATTACGTTCATAAAATTCTACAATTGCATAAAAAACTTTTATAATCATGTGGATTAAAAATTTGATTAATACAGTTTCATTGATTAGCCAAAAATTGAATAATTCGATACTTTATTATTAAAAACTGATTATATGCAAAATCTACGTACATCATCGTACGTCACATTTCGCAGAATAAAACGCAACTTCGTACTTGTGTAAGCGTAAGATCGAATCTTAAAAGGCAGGAGAATGTACTCGTAATTTCCTGCTTGCGTGAAAAATATAATTTTGTTTCGTTTTTTTCTCTTTATCTCTCAGGTATGGGTTAATCCAAGCGGATCGGTCACGTCAGAAAGCATTACAAATACAAATTTCGTGACTACTGCCAGGCAGAGATACTCGGCACTGTGAACCCATCACGTCTCCTTTAATCCTGGATAACTATACCTACGTAAGTATCATCACTAAGCACAGCGAAAATAACAACGTCGATTCAAAATACGAATATAAGTCCTTTTTATTTGAAGAGAATAAAATTCGGTATCTCAGATCCTTTTGAGGATCTTTGGTTAGTCTCGAGTTGGTTAGTTGAGTCTCGAGTGTTGAAAGCCTTGAAAGTTTCGAGAGGTTTTTTATTTCTTTCACTTTTCAAATACGCAACATGCGTAAAAATGAATATCTCAAACTTTCCAGATTTACATCAACACATGCCCGGGCTAAAACATTTAAAGTGCTTGCAAGATACTTCGAAACTTTTACGATTCAAATTCTCACGGCACATTGATCAAATATCCATCGCTGGACGTAATTGAAACATTTGCCTTCTCAATTCTAACGAACGTTCCGTTAGAAAAGGCTAGCGATGCTTTCTTTTTGCTTCTTCTTTCTCTCTCATCTTTTATTACAACACTCGCGAGACAGAATTAAAAGGAATTAATGATCCGGCGCGGAGCTTTGAAAATTTCACAAGCCACGAGAGCGAAAATGAATGCGAGTGCATGCGAAGAGATGTAAGTAACACGAACAATTCGAATGGCGCGCCATTTATTCGCCAACATGTGCAACTACGTTAAACTTTAACAGATGAGGTTGCCAGGTTCAGGGAGAAAACTCGCAACGTGTTCGCTCTTGCAACGCTTCTCACTCGCCACCAGATCGAGGCTAATGAAATCGAAATGTCGCTGGTTAAGATTGTCAATTAAGTAACGAGCACTTGTTTCATCCACAGCGGCAGAGACGTTGGCGTATTAATTATTTTTATGCCAGAACAGTGGAATTAAGAGCTCGTGAGGAGACGCGAGGCACAACGTCATCAATATCATTATTCTTCCGATACTATCTGCCGGTGGAATTAAAAAAAAAAGGTAGAACAGTTTCCTCTTGAACAATTGAACCGGTATTATTGGTGAGAATTTACGTGTCGCGAATTACAAGTTACGAATTAACAGTGTCGAGAAATGAGTTTTCCCGCTGGATATAGTAACAATTTCAGCAATAAAAGAAAGGCAGGAAATTTTCGTTAATTTGTCATTTAATCGATTAGCTTTTATTAATTAATTGACTGACACGGAGAATTGTAAAAGTTAGTTCGAGATTTATAGTAGGATAGGAGACAGTATCATAAATATGAAATCACTAGAAAGTTTTCGATTTTATTTAAATATTTTGCTGTACATTTCTTAAAATATTAACGTACGGTGCAATTAATTTTTAATGCATTTTATTTGCAAATTATCATGTCGCACAGCATTTAACATCGCGGTGTACATCTTTATGCAGAGTGACGATTATGAAGCGTGGTTGGAAGATTAATGATCCATCGACGGAAAGATTCGATAAATCACTAAATGGCATTGTCATCGTTCGTACTTTAACCTTACTGTTAATCACGAGTTTCTGATTTCACTCTATTTACAGCCCCCCAAATTGCAATACTGCTTAAGAAACAAATTTCGTCTACTGAATCCGTTGAATTCTTAGTCGAACCTCGAATTTTAAGAATTTTGCACGACTTTTGTCTTCTAACTCAGAACTGTATGGCAAATCATCGCTGTTATCTCAGTTAAACAGTGTCAGCGAAGAGACTTAATTTCTTTATCAAAAACTTATTTATTTGTAAACATCAATTTATTTATCAAAATTAATAATAAATTAAAATTAAATTAAAAATAGTATAAACAGGCACTTTAACATCCAGGCAATAAATTATTGTTATTATTTCTGTTAAATACATTCAGTATTGGCAAATATATTTGATTTACACACTAAGTGACTAAAATGTAGAAAAATAAAAGAAAGCTCTGCCAACTCTGTGCGAGAACAACTTCGATACCTACCCAAAAACGATTTCACGAGCATGCACTTTGGGTAATAGTGTGTCACTCAAAAATAGCGAGATCACTATGAAATCTATCAGTCGATAGCGAGACTTTTTATTTCTATGGTGCAGTGCTCTTTTGATGCCGACAAGGGCGTACCTTCTTCAAAGGACGAACAAAGGAATTCGTAATTCACGTTGGCTCGCTCGCGCTATGCTACCGACTTCCGGACACTCCCACCTATCATTCAACCAGAACTTTTACGCGGGGTACGGGCATCCGTTTTAAAAGCAACTATACTTCCGAGTTTCGATACAACGTACACGCTTTTACAAGGGCTATATTAAAACGATGTTCCATAGAATAATTGACACGAAAACTTTCAGGAGAATATCCCGTTTGGGCATTAAAATTTTTGACTAACTTATTTCATTATATGTTTACTGCCTTTTCTGCTTTCTAACATTTTCAACACGTTTCTTCTTCGTATCCTCACGTGTCTTCTTCTTTCCCTCGTTACTCACAAATATCCATAGTTTTTCGTTAGTTTCTGTAGCTTGTGATATAAATCAGGAAATATTTATATTACGAATAAAACTAATTAGGTACTTTATTTGACAGCCAAATGATGAAACAGTTTAAAGACAGATTGTTCGATGTAACGACAGATTTGCTTGTTCGAATGAATCGGTGCAGAATGATTTGTTTCGAAATGAATGAATCTCATTGAGTTTAATCGGACGTATTATTTCAATAAACATTTTTTCAATAATTCATATAATATCCAAATAACATCCAAACGCGCTGAACTTGGAGGAAACATGGAAATTTACAAAATACCTATGTTCTCTAGAAAAGATCGGTTAAATTATAAATTATTAAATTAGATTTAGTTAAGTTATTCTTGAAAACTAAAACAATCATGATCTTATTACTGTAATGCAGTAATTTTTATTAATCAAATGAGAGTGGTAAAAGAAAATGAATTCCAATAATTTTGATAATACAGTCACAAATTTGTAGTCCTTCGTATTGTAAATATTTTTATTGTAATAGCATTACGCCAATGAATCATGTTCTGATACGTTTATATAATTTTTAATTATATGCATGGTATTTAAGAAGACATAGTAGCGTACGTACTATTTATTAGAGAAAGGATAATAAAATAAATTGAACGTTAGTTAGTCTGTGCGGAAAGAGCTATAATTATAAAGCCGGTATAATGAGCTTAAAGAGTGAAATACTTTCCTTATTTTTTTTTTCTTTTCGCTAACTAACTGAAGCAGGTCTTAAGAAGACCAATTATAAGTGTACAATATTTATCTAGAACGAAGCTTGAACTAAACGGATTTTATCATTTTCTATGGAGAAAACACGATCTTTAAACTTTGAAATAATTTCAAGGAAGATGTTGTGCAATGTTTAATCATTTTCTCAAAGTACGATGTTATTTCGGGCTGTTTAAATGTAATATTTAACATTTTGGCGTCACAATTCAAGTATTGAATACTGAGTTATATAATAATAACAATATTGAACACTGAACTATATAAATAGTGTATATAATATATGCGTTTAAAGATCTTATGCTATTTAAGACTCTTAAAAATTTTGCATCGAGATAGAGTAACTGTTTATATTAATGTGCCCGTCTTTAATAAATTATACAGAGGAACTGTATAAAATAAAAAGAAAAAGTCGGAGAAGATGTTTCTTCCTTTTGCTCTTTTGTACAATTGTATTACAATAACGAAGCAAACTGACAAGGTCACGAACAGTTACCACGTTTCTTGAAAATTCCAAAATCAAATGTAACATATTACATTTGGGAAACTCAAAATGATTTACTTTAAGAAAAATTAGTTATTACACTGTACGATTTTCGTAAAATCTTCTTGTTAACGTCATTTGCATATTTCGAAACATTGTTTCATGTATCACATATACGACTCACGAATAATTTAAAGTGACACAGTTAGACACATGTTCATCTTTTGTATGAAACTCAGTTCACACAGCATAAATTGACAATCCGAGAAGAATAATATTTCATTTTTGTCCTGCACATTGCCACGCGGTGACTCGAAAATTCTCTTCTTCTTCTTCTTCTTCAGCTGAACCTGCACCGAAAGAGAGAGAACGTAAGGGTATAAATATTTCGAACGCGTGCTGCTCCGCCGAGGAAAATAGCGGTTGTGGATTAACAGATCGGTAATCGAGAAAAGTCCTCTTGATATTGAGACACAACGTGCATTTAGACTCACGCCGTGGTAGCTAACGATGTTTAATGGTAAACTCGTAGTTATGCAGTTGATTTCACGTAATGCCACGTTAGCCGCAATATGGAAATCCGTGCTGCGTGAGGATAATACCCTGTCATATTGTGAGTGCCGCATAATATCATATTGCAATAGATTATAACGCAGTGTGTGTGCATGTGTGCGCGCGCGTATGTGTGTATGAGCGAGAAGGGGTGGAACACACGTTGTCAGGCTATTCAACCAATCTCTCCCTCTTTTACCCTTATTCTCTCTCTTCCTCTTTTATTCCCCCCCCCCACCTCCCCGTCAGAATTTTTTCTTCTGCTTTATTATTATTCCTCTTAATGAAGGAATGTTTTCTTGATTATACTGAAATAGGTAATAATTGAAACGGATAATTATTTCCACACGCTCAATTTTTTCGACTTTTGGCGGAATGTATTGCAATCATTCAGGTCAAATCAGTCTTCAGGTCAAAATTTAACAGAGATTCTTCGACTGGAATTTAAAATTCAAATCCGAATTCCATAATATAAGTCAAAGTAACGATCCACCTATCCTGTAAGCTACGCTATCATGCATCTTTATATTATTCCGACATACAGAACAGTTTTAGAAATGTCACGTGTGGACTGCAATTGTTTCCCAGACACGGCGGGGAAATTTCGTCTTTAAGCCGGTTGAGCGGTTAATCGTGACAAGCTTTTTGTCAACGCGTTAATAATTAATCGCGGACACTGGCTGACCGTGTGGCTTTCCTTCGGATTTCGATCAGAGCTAACAAAGTTTCTTTGAGACACGAATTACGATTCGAAAAGGGGGAAAGCAGAGAGAAGGTAAAAACACCGATGCCGAGGGAGTAACGCTCCGCGGACGGACAGTGAAATAAAAGGATCTCTTTTGAACAATTAGCTTTCAGAAGATATAAATATTGAGACAGCATTAACCGGGGAAACTTTCTTTAGCATCACGCGAAATATAATCAAAGGGAAGGAAGTTGAAGGAGGCTACGGGCGCGAGATACTGCTTTTTTTGTCGTTTCCGTGTAAATAAAAGATAAGTTAGTTCTCAATCTCGTTTTAGTTATAGTGTTAATTAAAGAACTTGGATAAACAACGTTTTCTCTCTTTTCTTCCCCCTCCCTTTTCTCTTCTCTTTCGTTTCCTTGTTCCGATATTTTACGTCTTATTACATAGATCGAGTAAATAATTAAAGAAAAGGAGAAAAAAAAAAAGGAGAAAATGTTTCGTCGTGGAAGTAGAATTAACGTAAAGGTGGAACTTTAAACTTTTTCTGACGTTAAAGGACATGTAATTTATAAGAGAGAAATTACTGTTTTATGAAGAACTTTGAAATTGAAAAATTCGAGGAAGATGTGATGAAAAAGAGTGTTGCAGCCAAAGTGGAGATAAAGTGAAAACGAAACATCAATTTCTTGAAACGATGAAACGTAGAATTCGTTTGGAGGAAAACTGCTATTTTGCGGGAATTTGTTTCAAAATCGAAAAATCGGCCATCGTTGTTAATCATTCATCCGTTTAATTAAGAGACCGCGGTTTTTCATGTATTTATGAAAAGATTGAAGATTGCAAAAGTACAACGCAAATAACATAGAAAAATATATAAAACACTCAAAATATGACACTCTTTACATTATTTAATTTTTAAATTGATTTGATGTGAAATCAAACTAAACGATTAAATTAATTTTCACCTCGGTTGTATTTCTTTAATTTCCTCAATAATTAATTATTCAATTCAATTATTAATTTCTTTATTTAACTTTTATTAATTCAGTATACCTAGATATTAAATAAAGCCAAATTTTCTGACAATTAAAACTAATTTTTACTCCAATTACACCTCTTTAATTTCTTGAATAATTAATTGTTCAACTATTAATTTCTTAATTTAGGTTAAAAACTATTGATCACTAGTTTTAATCACACGCATATTTTATTGCTGTTTATTCAAATTATATTGTTATTACGTTATTTCTCTCTGTCGCAGCTGGTCGGCGATCGAAATTTCTAGCGTTCTAATCGACACGAACGTATTTAATTGATTTGGTGCGGCAGATACAAAAGGCACCAGAACCAGTTACAGTCCGGTTAGATTAATTCTGATAATTCTACACGCGTGTAACATGCTCTAATTACTACAAATAATATTATTAGAACAGATTATTAAATCGTCCGGATTAATTAACTTATTGACAGATTAAACAATTTCATTTAAACACTGCCGGCGCGACTGAACGATGTAATATCGAATTAATGGAGCGACTCGGACAATGAAAATTCATGGAATCGTCGAATCATTACGTGTTGCGCGTTTTAATAAAAATTTTAATCTAGCACACACATTCACATCATGCTGGGGAAATTCAATATCACCAGTCCGATTCCAATACCTTCGACGTGAGTGAATATATCAGGGCTTCATGTTACGCGAAGAATATTTTCGATAAACGAGCCGAAATGTCTCGTTAGTTATTAAATTTATTATCGATAAATTTTAATACACTCCTGCCCAGGATTTTACATTCTGTCGAAATCGATCGTAGACGGTACGAAATCTTTTACTTAGAAATCACGATTTTATTTTATTTATACGAATAAAATTGACCTTCGAAATTCCAGAGTATGCGCAAAGAAAGAAATTATTTCAACACTGTAATGCAATAAATAAAATAATTATTTCATTATATAATTTTTGATTTAAGATTGCATAATAATTTGTATTATACACAATACTTATGGATATATATTTATTGAACATTCTTTTGTCCGAAACTATAGCAACGATTTTTTTATATCAATTTTGCCATTTAAATTCATGTAGTTTTAATATAAATTCATTTGTTTTATTAACCTTTCCTCCATAATTTGATTGATTTCTTTAGGAACTATTTTCTTCTATTTCATCACGGAATACTTATTTACTTATTTACCCTTTCTGAAAGTATAAAATATCTTTATATTTCTAATAACTGAAATATTCACTTCATACTTTCAATTTATCGAAACAAAAATTCATTTAAAATTGAAGCATCGAAGTCAATTCGCTTGAATGCAGTTCACTTCGTTTCCTAATTTCCAAAAATCCCTCGAGTCTGACTGTGTAATTGAGAAAAATCCAATCGGTCATTAAAATTCGATAACGTTCTTCAAAATTCAGACTGGCAACAGGGAATCACGAAGGCAGTAACAAAAATGTGGAACTCCATCGATGGAATGGTCAGTGTCACTTAGCAAAGATTGGAAAAATATCGATACGTGGAAAATGAATTCTGTATGATCTGTCGATAAAAAGTTGCATTTCGTTCATGGACATTTATGTTTCATCGTGAAAATTGATAGACTGGTCACTCTCTACTCTGGTATTGTAAAGCTCGAGTTCGAAGATGAATTCTCTGTAACCAAAGGAAAGCCTTTGGTTTCCAAAAATTTGGATCCACGTCAAATATTTCATTCCAGTCCTATTGAAACTTTTCATTTTCAGAAAATTTAAATTAAAACCAAAGGGATACTTTGACTGTGTGTAATTATTGTAAAAGTTTTCATGATTCCAGCATATCACGTTACACCTGATATATTTATAAAATACATCATTGAAAAAGTTTTAAAAATATGTAGATCATCAACTTATGAACTATCTACACTAGTTTTAAATTCAATTAATATTTATCTAAATAATGTCAATAATCACTTACGCTCTCATTAGAAAATTTAAGAACATTCTTTGATTTTTAACATTTCTCCGAGGAACAAAAATATTATTATATGATTAGAAAGTAATGTTAATGGATTCTTTTCCAATTTACAAGGAGATTTGAAAATAATGTAATCAGTATTACTTTAGTCTAGAATTATTCAGTGATGAGCTCCTCGAAAATTCTCGTAAACGTTAAACCTTCATTTTCTCGATTTTATAGCATTTTTTATATCTCCCCTTTACTCCTCAAAATACTACAATTTTGATTTCTGAGTATAATGAATAAAAATTTCACTGCCACAAAAGAATAATATCATAATATTAAGAAAATATTTAGTCACTACAGAAGAAGAATTTGTTATTCATTCTGAAATCTTTTCCAAATTTTTCTTGGCAAAAGAGTGTAAATTTAACTAGTTGTAAGCGTATCAAGTAATATCGTGAAAAGGAAAATGAAATATGTGTATCATATATATAATACACGACTGTTCGAAATAACCAGAAGTAATAATCTCTTTATACCGAGAACTAACTTGAAACACGTTACATCACTTATGAAATGATGTGATACTATATTAAGTGCGAGCTAACGAGTTTTAACAGGTGGTTTTCTCCCTTGGAAACGTAGTATTCAGTATCCTGAGTAACCTGTATCTAGAACTATGTATACATATCCATACACGTTACCGAAACTCGTCAAACTTCAGATCTAGTAAGACAAGACCCCGAAGAGAGGGAAAAACGGTACCTATAAACTTCCGCTTATTATCTTCAAATAGTACTTGACATGCAAATCCTAAATTACAATGGAGTTTTAATTGAAGGGAACAAATTGTAACCCTCTGGGATTTCATATCTTTCCAAGCTTTTATCTTGAATTTTTATATACTTTATTTAGATGTGCCATTACGTAATATAAAAAGTATGTACATGTGTCTCCTGTAGTTTATCATTGAGAAATTCATTTTAATAAAAGTTTTATTTATTTTAGGTGCTACTTTCCTTTAAAAAAATATGTACATATTTATTTAAAAAATTTGTTATAACTGCTCGAATTTTTATGGATATGTACAGTAATGTGTTTTCATATTTAATTCGTTACTCTTATTGTTACTGAATTAATGAATTCGATAGTTTTTATTTACATATTGTCTAATTAATATACAAAATTTAACTATGATTTAAAGCAATTTAAGATAAGGAAACATAATATTAAATTTTATCTGGTGTTATAGATTCATACGTGACCACAAACCGTTTACATTGGATTTGAACTAGTTTATCCAATTTCAAGGTATTTAATCCTAATTTGTATTCCACATATCATGACATAAACATAATTGGGAAGCTTGTTTTACAAAAAGAATCTCTACGTATTTCAATTTGGGCGTGCTGAAATATATAATTTTTGGCATAATAAATTTTAAACATATACATAATACTAAAAATATTAAGAAATAGTTATTTGAAATAATTACTTGAAAATAATGAAATTTAATGAAAATAAAAATCTAAATTGAACATTAATTTAATAAACAGTATGATACTTTGAATGTTAAAAGTGTTAGTTTATAATAATAGTAGGATGTTAAATTAATTCAATTTAAATTATTATTCAATTTAAAAATTATGAATTTTAAATACATAATTGCACAGAATACGCGTAATATTGAAAAACTACTTTCTACGATATAATATTTAGCATACGCATAAAATAATTTTTTATCAAAGTTTTATTTTTCTCAACATAATTTTACATAAAAATTTCACCTACTAATCTAAATCCGTCAAAGCTTGATATAATTTGTTACGTACATAATCTTGAAATTAAACAGGAAACTCATATATATAACAAATATATAACAAATCAAAATGAACTGACGTTACACACTATTCTCCGATAAAACTTAAAAACTCGCGACCAACCAATCGCGTTTCCGCTATTCTGCCATTAAAATGTGCGTTAATATTATTGACCAATTAACCAGAGAGCTTGCTAATGAAGCGCGTCCGTCACTGATAAGTCAGAGAAAGTTCAATCTTGACGTTAAACCTGCCAGAAGGAAATTGCATGTGTACTTGCACGTGTACACGTGAAATAAAAAAAAAAA
>CAJDYZ010005401.1:14109-24225 GCA_903986555.1 Heterotrigona itama
ACGAATATACATCAGTGACTACGATAAATGACTTAAATCTAAAAAATATATGTTTATTATTGAAATATCTCGACTTTCGCGTTACAATTTTTTATTTTCAACTAGTTCGTAAAAGATGATAGATTTAATTAAATCATTTAAAAAAAATTAACCTTTTTCCGGTTTTATGATTACGAGCAGTGGTATATATATATAAATTTCTTAACTAAAATATTTCCAATATGATGTATGTATAATATTCATTGAACGTCTAATAATTTCTTTAAAATCATTGGCTGTCTATTAATAGCTAGTCTGCATCATTTCACGTTATCTCAAAAATTTGAACTGTACGTTTTATACGTATATAAATTTAGAAACACTTCAGATATTTACACGACAAATGCAGCCATTCACATGTGTACGCACGCACACGCATAAAGAGCACTTGAATTAAATTACTACCGCAAACTAAGAGTTGTAAAAAAAAAAGGAAAACGTGAAAACCCTGTCTCAATTACGAATGCTCGTAACGAACTGTTTGGTAATTTCAACAACTTAATTCCCTTTTTCATTTTTCCTCGTCTAACACAATCAATATCGTTAATTAAAACTTTACTTGAACAAGAGAAGAAGCTTAATTATCAAATGTCAGAATTTACTGTTTATACGATTAAAAAGTAAAAGTAAAAGAAATGACTAGTCAATCAGAAAAATCAGTTTAGAATAATTTCATAATTTATTTTTCATAAGTATTTCAATAACATTCAGGAAATTGAATCGACTGATAATTTTACATACTGATAAACTGCATTCTTTTATTTTTGAAATTCCTCTTTTATTTCTATATGCTCGAGGTAACCTTCTCTCTATTTCTCTAAAATAAAACGAAGTTACCTAACCTAAATTCTTCTACATCTCTTGGGATACTTCTTGTTTTCCAATTAGATATATTAATTAATTTATATATTAAAAATTACAATAATGACACATTTGATAAGTCTTATTTCTAATAAAATTCTATATACCGTTTAAATCACTTTTGTTATTGTCGAACTTGGAAATGCCAAAAAAAAATATTTAACAATATTCAACATTTCGCAACTTGATCTGTACACGAGAATACATTCGTTCAAGAATGTTATTGCTTAGCAAAATATAGTTAAGTATAGTTACCTTAAGAGTGATCGCAATTGAAAATAGATACTTTAGCAAATTTGAACAATGAAACAATTAGGACATTCTTTTATCAGAATGTAATATACCTCGCTACGACTTAGAATTCGTTTCATTTCACAATATCTAAAATATTCTATTTTTCTCACTGAAATTTAATATACTATTGTAACTATTGAAACTCAGAGAGTTCGCTAGAATTTGGTATACTTTATTCAAGCCGTTCCACTTCTTTCTCACTGAAATTTGATACATGTTAAAGTGCACAAAATATGGAAATTTATTAGGATCCCAAAAAAGAAAAAAAAAAATACATTGTTTAAAACGCAGGATATATTTTTCATTAAAATTTACTATCTATATTTTCTATCACATAAGACGTCGAAATTTCAAGTCTTCCAAAGTGCAACGCTCCCGATGATTTAAAATGTCATCACGCGAGAATACTTATATTAAAATACCATTACAGCAACTATCTGTGTCTTTTCAACATGTTGCCATGTACGTCATAAATTTTATTTCTTTTATGTTGTGCGTGCTATGCACTGCCTGAGCCCATATTACATTATGTTCGCGACGAAACAAATATGTAAATAAATGTACGCAGAGAGACAGAGAGAGAAAAATTTGAAAAGCAATATCGCGTCATTTTAGCTGATACTTGTCAAACACGATTTTACATTCGGTTTCACATTCGAAGAAATAACAGAACATATTGTTTCGAATAAGGATAATGGGATTTCATGCTTTCAATACGTTAATCAAATTCGCGTCTTCAATGTTCAATATAACCTCATCTTTTGACATTTCGTGCTTTGGAAATGCCATGAAAAAATTGTCTCTCCCTGATTCATGGCAGTTAAAAGGACAAAAGAGGATGGAGGAAAGAAAGAAAAGAAAAAGGAATGGAAGATCCGGCCTTTTTTTTTCTTCCTCTTTTAAATAATTGCTGTTCAGAAAGCTTTTGCGAAATGTACACGTAGAGAAGGCAAAAACTGTAGGCGAAGAACGGTGGCGTGCAATATTCCAGAAACGCTTAGTTTGTTACACGGGTATTCGATAATCAATAACTCAAAAAAATCACGACCGTATGTCAGACAGTCATCATGAATCAACCGATTTACAACCACGACTAAAATCTCAATTTTGGCGGTTACATGCTTTTAAAAAAGATCCTATTTGTACCTAGGTATAATATTACATGTACGTACGTTCCACATACCTATATGCATGTGCCTTTACGTATGCATATATACGCGCGTATATATGCATATATACTTATTTTCATTGAAACGTATAAAAAGTATGAAGAAATGTTTTAAGCAATAAATAAAATCAATTGAAAACTAAACAATTGACTAGTTGATGTGCTCGATTTTTATGTAATCGATACATTCGGAACATATTAATAATAGAAAATATCAATCAATTATTTCTATTAATTCATGTAAATTTATTTGAGCTGTTCAATTTAAGCAATTTATGTGATCTTACACGACAGTAGTCACTTTAGTACACATTCGATATTTACGCTCCGTTGAATAAGTAATTATTCGTTAAAATATTGAATTAATCAAAGCACATACTACAACATTAATCGCAACGAATGGGAACCTATCACATTCCTCTTCTCTCTTTTGGGACTTTTAACTTTTTGTTAAAAGTAAGTGAATTTTAAATCCGATATGTTCTACAGTATTAAACAACTATCTTCCATTTATGATTGCACGTTAACTAATATACCCGACATACATACATTACACACATATATACATTTTATCGTTTTACATGACATACATACCTTAAGATACACATTTATATTGACATGTATTCATCCGTAACAATGTATCGCACAATTATGAATTGAATCACGCACGAGAATATTGGATGAAAAAGAAACAGACCGAATGATATAAAAAGAGAAAGAAGGAGGAATGACCACCTTACAACATTTTCACGGCATCAGCTCGCGCGGCCTACTGAAACATCAGAAGGCATGCGTTGCCCTGACGGCTGGCTTCCCCCTCTAAATTTGATCCCCCACTGAGGGTAACTCACCCCCACTAGGGTTGTTAGCAAAAATGTATGTTTGAAAGACTAAAAATAGGCTTGAGTGAATTGGTTTTGTAGGGATGGAAATCATTGTGAAATAACAAAATTATGATAATAATAATGTTGAACATAACTTGTGATAAAATGTTACTTGTGATAAAATAAATAAAAAAATTAATTATATATGTATATATCAATATCAATGACTGAATATAACTAAAAGTATTATTATTATAATTATAATGATCATAATGGCTATAATAATTCTAACTATGATTTAAAAGATATATATAACATACATATTATCTGAAACATATAATGTATCTTTCGGAAATTCTCGTTACACGTTCTTTTATTGTTATTGTATTGATAAAAAAATAGTTAAAGAATAAGTTGTTACTGTGTTAATGAAAAATATTTTTACTGAATTACATTCTCTATTACATTTACACAAATTTATATTGATATTAAAATTATACTTTGTACACTATGTCATTAATTAATTTGAATTTATATAGAATAATAGAAGAATTTATATAAAAGTTCTTTAAATCATAAAGTAATTTATTATTAGTACATCTATAAAGTAATATTAAACATAATTTTTGTTTTATAAACAGAAATATTCTTCTACTTTTTTTATGAATCTTAAAAAAAGATTAATCTTTATTAGTGTTTTATAAATTGAAAATTGTCATAATAATTATTTCATATAATATTATATATAAAAGTTGTAAACTATTAAACAAAAGATATATTAATTAGTATATATTTTATTTATTTTATTTTATTAGATAAAAAATGTCATTTGATACAAATACATATATAAATAAATAAAATATTGTTTCCTATCGTTTAAATAATTTGAATACTGTAATTACAGGAATTAACGCTTTTATACATAACCTCACAGTTGACATGTGTCTCTGTTTAAAGCTTGGTTTAAATATGTTAAAATTATAATTTATATTATCTTTTTAAGTAATAGTAAAAGCAAGAGCAATAAGATTTCTCTTATTAAATAATCGTACTTTGAAAACTTACTTCTATAATCATTGCTTAATTTCTATAGATATATATTGTGTATATATTCAAACAACAAAGGAAATTGTTTACATATTGTGATAAAAATGTCAAAATAAATATTAAAAAAGACTCGGAATTAAAGTATTCTACTGGTCATTCATCAAAGATTTAGACTATACTATAATTTTATATAAATACAGTGTCAAATATGAATGAAAACATATTTAGACAAATAAAAAGTAAATTAAAATCAGAATGTTATTCAATGAATAATGAATGGTTGAGAGATTGTATAGAGTTTTATGTAGACCAGCATAAAAATGTAAATATAATTTTAAATATATATTTAAACATATCTGACTTCAAATATTTGTACAATTCTGTAATGTGCTTGAAGCATATTTTAAATTTTAAAGTACAATTATTAAAATAAAACTTGAATAAATACCCATATTATAAGTTTTTATAATATATTTTATCAGAATTAATTCTATTTTCAGTCAAGTTCACAAGAAATTTTAGAATTTGTAAAGGCACAATGGCAACTTAGTGATTTACGTGTAATTAATAATGAGAATGGAAGTTTACCACACAATCTTTCAGAACAAAAATGTATTGTATTAAATGAGAACTACATTCTTCAGGTATACAACATATGTATTTATATAGTTATGTAAATAAAAAAATTATTTATTTTTATTATAATACTCTAGGTAGAACAAATGTATGATATTGCAATGTCAAAATATAAACAATTAGAACAAATTAGAAACACTCATATCTCAGAAGTAGAATTATCTGAAGCAGAAAAAATGGAAAAATGGGAACCTCCTAAAAAAAGAATGATGCAATTACGATTAACAGATGGGTTGCAAGATGTAATTGGAATTGAATATAATTATATACCTCAACTAAATGTACGTTGATGTTATATTTTTTCAATAATAAACATCTGATTAGGTTAAAATAATACTATTAGTTCTCTTTACTAAAAACATAAATTAAAAGATATTTTTAAAAAATGATACTGTTGTAAAGTACTATCACATTCTTTTTAAGGATACGTTATTACCAGGGTATAAAGTTATGATAATGGGCCCAGTGAAATGTCACAAAGGTGTACTGTTATTAGAAAAAGGGAAACTAAAAGGAATTGGTGGTGAAGTAGATAGTTTATTAATACCTAATGCATTGGAAAATGTTTTAGCCAGAGCTCTGTGAGTTTAAATTATTATTAAAAATTCAAAAGAAGCAATAAAACAGAAGCAAGTTATGAAATAAACAAATTGGAATAAATTAAATATTCAATTATATTTTTGGAAAATCTTGATAATGATTTTTATATATGTATATTTATTATTTGCAGAAATCTTCCAGAGAATCCTGACCCCTATAATGATAATGACACTAAGTCAAATGTCATTAAACATGAACAATCACAAATAGATGATAGCTTTTTTGAAGAAGACTTTGAGATAAATCTTGAAGATGTTTCTAAAATTGAAGATTCCCATAAAAAAGACAATAAAAAAGGTTCTACTGAAACAGAAATTAAGACAAAAATTAACACTGAAATTAAAACAGTTCAAGATCATAAAAATGAAAAAATGTTTATTGATGATGATTTTTTTCAAACAGAAATTAAAAACGCTAACACTGAAATTAAAATAGTTAATTATGAAAATGAAAAAATCTTGGACGATGACGATTGTCTTTTAGAAATGGTTATTTTAATGTTTTATTTTATTAAGAACTGAAATTATTACAAAAATTTATAATATAAAATTTAAATTTAATCAATGTTTTAACAAAAAAATTTTATTATAGATTGATGAAGGACAACTTATAGAAACACAAATAGAACAAAAAAATATCGCAACACCTTTTAGAACTTTGCCAAAAGAAGGAAACCATGATATTATTATAATAAATGACGAGGAAGTAACAGATGTCAAATACAATGTTTCTAGAAAAATTGAGAAAAAAAATTCTAAATTGTTTACTAATAAATCAGATTCATCAATTTCTCGTTCAAAATTAGAAGAAAAGCCACAATCTTTGTTAACTGGCGAAAAAAGAAGTGTAATGGATTTTATTTTGCTAAGAAATACAAACTATAACTTTTTATTTTGTAAATTAGTATTTTAGTTACATAATTTTTCCAATTTCAGGTTCCAATTTCTCCTTCCGAAATAGTACCTTTGAAAAAGAGTAAAATAAATAGACGGATTACAGAATTTACAAAAGTAATAAATACTCCAGAAGAACCAAAAATTTGTGAATTTATACGCGATATAAATAATGAAACAGTCACCGAAACTATTTTTAGAACAATTCGAGGTTATGTTGAAGTTGTTGGAAAATTAACAAAGAAAGATTCATTGTGGATTTTGGAAGCTGTAGTAGCAGATAATACTGGAACAATAGAAGTTTCTTTCTCAAATAAGGTGTTGAATTATAATTTATTTAAAATAAATAATTTATTAGAAAATTTAATATATTTTAAATAATTACAATTTTTATAATTTTAGGTTCTAGAAAATTTAATAGGTTTCAGTGTTCAAGAATTCTCATTAAAAAAGAAATTAAAGAAAAACCCAGAAATTGAGCATGAACTTAGAATGGTATTTTGATTTATTATTTGATATTTTTGAATATTTGTATTATTTATACTTATTATATTTTCATTGTATTTTATATTTCATAAAAAATATATAAATATTTCAGAGTTTTCGTAGTGCAGAACAAAAGATGAAAACTTTAGATGCACTCTTGAAATTAGAATTAAATATAAATAAAAAGCCAACAGTAATTGAAATCATTGATTTAAGTCAAGAACAGAAAGAAATAATAGATAGACAAATAAAAAATTTTTTACTTAAAAATAACACTTAAATTATAATTTATTTTTAGTAATTCAGTGAATGTTATATGTAATAAATGATTCATCTTGCGAGTAATAAATGTAACAATATGATAAATTTATTTTTACTAAATTTTTTGATATAATAAAAAATATAAGTAATTTATTATTTAATACACTTATTATTATTATTATTATTATTATTAAATAACATTTATACATTTATTATTAAATAACACTATTATAATTTAAAACCTGAATGAATAGCTACTATTCCACAAGTTAAATTTTCATGTGTTACATTTCTGAAACCTGCTGCTTCAATCAGTTGCTAAAATAATATTTAAAAATCAAATATATTTCTTATATCTAATTTATATATAAATATCACATTATTATCATATTGTATTACTTACTTTAAATTCTTCTTGTTTTGGAAATTTTCTAATACTCTCAACAAGATATTGATAAGGTTGCCATTCCCCTGCTATGAGTGTACCCAATACAGGTATTATTTGAAATGAATACTGATCATAGAACCTAAACATTTTTTTTTATAATGTATAACTATCCAATTTAAATAATATTTAGTTTATCTCAAGATTAACTAGTTACCATTTTAGAATATTATTATCTACATGACTGAATTCTAAACACATGAAACAACCACCTGGTGTAAGTACCCTATATGCTTCAGAAAGTACCTATAATATTATTTTTCCATTATAAAAAATAAACTTTTATAGAATTTAATTAATATATTTATGCTTGAGATTTTCATTCGCAAACTTAGTATTAATACAAACTGCACTTACAGAAGAATATATCTTTCAAATTCAATATTAATTTAATTAAAATTTTATAAGATTAATTTACCTTTTCAATATGTGTTACATTTCTTATTCCGAAAGCTATTGTATAAGCATCATATGAATCATCTTCAAAAGGAAGTTTTTCTGCATCACATTGCATCCAATCAATATCAAAGTCATTTTGATCTACCCATCCTAATTTTTTTGCTCTTACTTTACCAACTTCTAACATATTCTCATTTATATCACAAACTGTCACAGAACTCTTTACACCTTGGTGATTAGGAATATTCTTTAAATAATTTAAATATCGAAATGCAATATCTCCTGTGCCACCCGCTGAATCTAATAATTTGCTACCATGAGTTGGCCCGAACTTTTGAATGAATATATCTTTCCAAATACGATGAATTCCAAAACTCATAGCATCATTCATTTTATCATAAGAATTTGCCACTTTCTCAAAAACTGTATACACTAAAAAATGATAAATTTTACATTACAAAAATAGGATTAAAAATGATATGAAAAAATTTTAAAATTCATATACATTGTTATTTCATTTATTAGTTCAATAAAACTATGTTTCATGAAACTAAAATTATATAAACTTTATTATATTTTGAATCTTTGTATATTTATATACAATATCGTTAATATGCAATTGACTATAATATAGCAAAAAAAAAAAAATGAAAAAATTATCCAGATAAACTATAAAACCTACCTTCTTTTACTTTATCGTTTTCTTTGATAGTTTTATATCCGAAATGTGTCGTTTTCTCATTGTTATTAGTTGCAATAGCATTTGAGAAACATTTCTCAAAAAAGACAGTAATCTTCCTATTTTTTGTTAAATTCAAAAAGAGTTTTTGTTTTCCCATCATTTTACAATATTTTAATACTAACAATACATGTACATGCCGTTAATTAAGAAGTAAATTACTTGTCTTAAAATCTTTTAAGGTTATCTTCATTTCTCAATTATGTGTTGTAATTGCATTGTGGAATGAATTTACCAAAATTTATATTCCATATAATAAATTGCACTTGTAGAACAATAAAAATTGGTTTTATAATTTTTTAATGTAATTTGTTGACTAAGAGAAATTATAAACGTTGCTTTTATCTTATCTTAGACTTTTATCTTAAAAGTAAGTTAAAAATAATAAATTTGTATAATAGTTTTGAAAAAATATCTTTCGAATTTTTTAATTTACAATTAAAAGTAAAAATTAATATTTGAAAATATACCTTAAATTTTTTTCTTTCGTATAAATAAAAGTAAAAATAAATTTCCAAATATAATTTTTGACAAATAACATGTTGTATCATATTCATGTATATTATTGTTGTATTATATGGTATCATATTACATGTATATTATTGTTGTATTATATGGTATTGTTGTATCACATGATTCTAAAATTTATTTTATTTATAAATTGTATATTATTTTTATAAATATGGCAATTATTTTTTTATTTTAATTAAGCATATGTATTTTATTTTCAATATTTACAATATTTTCAATAATTACTTACTTTATTTTCAATTATTTAATTATTTTTTTATTTTAATTAAGCATATATGTATTTTATTTTCAATAATTTACTATAATTTATCTTTTAATTTATCTCTTACTTAAAATTAAAATTAATTTGTATGAAAAAGTTAAATTATAGTTACATATGAATTAATTAATTTTATTTTGAATCGGACTATTTGTTTACAATTAGTTTTTATATTGACTAGAAGTGCGATAAATTTAAATGACACATTCCAGAACTGCGTATAATCGATAGTTCATTTTACGTCGTTGGAGAACCTGCGTAGTACCTGTTGATTTTTTCTCGAAATCTTCCTGTGGAAAGTGTAAGGTATAGTGGCCAATTTCATATAGCATTATTATTAATCGAGCATTGTATTTCGTTCTTTTTTATTTTCATTTACATATAATGAAAATAAGTCTTCTAATTCAATAATATTAAATACTAATAACTTAATACATTTAATTATATTCATATATTGACTTGTTGATTTATAAATGCTATTTTTAAACAGTTATCGCAGAACATATTGCTGAATGATGACGAGACATAATTTCCATAGCTTTTAGATGCCTAACATAAAAGAAACAATCAACTACGTAGAAAAAAATTATTAATGTATCAAATGTTATTATGTTTAATAGCTTATATATATATA
>CAJDYZ010005401.1:31487-47851 GCA_903986555.1 Heterotrigona itama
GGATGAAAATAACAATTACCATGTTATTTATTTAATATTATAATAAAAAGTATATTGTTAAAAATTATTGCAATAAAACTAAGAAAAATAAGTTGCTGCATAATAAAAATTAGTTATTGATATAACCAAAGCCAAGCAGATCTAATGAAGCATGCAAAGAAGAAAAGAATGCAGCCTGTACTCGTAAAAAAAATAGAACAAGTTTATTAACAATTAAAATTTATTACGAAGAGAATAAAACAAAAAATAATATACTTAGTTTATCGTAAAATGAACGATATTCTCTTAGTTTTACTGCGGTAAATGTAGAGTTCTATGAGATAGTTGTAAGCGTCAAAATTTCGTCCATGTTCAAGTAAAATTTTCAATTAATAAATATATATGTAATTTTTTCATTTCACTATGCATATCTTCTATCTGTGTAATAAAAAGCTTAATAAAAAGTACTATTCAATTTAATTTTAATTTTCCTCACATTTTGCGACAAAGATTTTCATAAATTTTTTTCAAATAAGGTATGTTACTTTTTATAAAGTGTCACTTAAACAATATCATATATAATGAAAATAATAGTCATAAAACTATACATGCATATTTGTTAATATAAAACTATAAGAAACTGTGTATATATACATATATATACATATATAGTTTCTTGTATGGGAGATTATTGAGACATGCGCATAAAATTCATTTCGAAGATTCTCATGCTCATGATCAACAAGTTATATTCTTCACCAACTCATTCACTTCTTCCGCAACGCTGCTATAAACATTATTACTGCTGTTTTCATACTATTCGCTATCCGAATTTTCATTATTAGTACATATATTTCAAAATGATTAATTTCTTGATATTACTGATGATTTAAATTAATTAGGAAAAGTATTAATATAGTTTTTTTATCAATTATATTTAAAACACATTAACACTCTGTGTTAAACTTGCTTTACATCTGTTAGATGTACTATATTTTTTAGTGTTTTATATATATAATATATATTTTACACACAAAATGTACGCACGCGCATTAGCACACACGTAAACAAAATATATAATATATATTATATATATGATATGAAAATTTAAGGAATAAAGTATTTAAGATTGTACCCATTTTCGAACTGATATTTAAAAATTAAAAAACTGGAAATACGAATATAAAGAGAGAATAAAGGATATAAAATTTGCAAAAATGTTAATAACCATCTGCGTGTATTTAGGCGACTAGAAAAGGAATTAGGGAATAATAAGAATATGGAGTGAAAAGGTCGCTACATAAAATCATCGTAGTCATCGTAAACATAGTCGCCGTATTCGCTTAAAAGAGTGTTGTCACCTTCGATTTTCAATTTCGCTTTTCCCTTGCCTTTATTCTTTTTCGCCTTCTCTCCTTTCTCGATTCTTTGTTTTTCGATCAACAAATTATCGACCAATGTTTTGACCTTCTTTAAATGTGACGAGGATACTGTAAACAAAATTAATATAATTCCATATCTATTATTAATATTTAAAATATAAAAATGAATACGTGAGATTGATTATACGTGAAAAAATGTATTATTAAGGTATGTTAATTTATTTAATATGAACTTGCAATAAAGAGGAAATAAATTTATACTATTGTAATAAAATTTTTTAAAAATATATTTTTTTTGGAAAAACTTTTAAAATATTATTGTTATTATGCAGACACACGTACATATTTTTATATAATGTACTTACGATTAAGAGCAACAGATTTAATAAGTTCTTCTCCAAATGGAGGAAATTCTGCGTGTTTAGCAAGCTGATTTAATTTCTGTGTAAGTACACTTCCATACTGCTCGAATTCTTCTTTTGTATTAGGTACTGTCGTATCCAGGCTCAATGCAAGTTCTTCTGTTACACCTAAGAAAGAAATATTAAATCATAATTTCTAGTAATCTAATCACAAAATAACTATTTCTATAAATTTTTTTTATTATAAAAATCGTCAAATAATGTATGTATTACATATATGTTAATGTACATATATTTATTTATGTCTTATAAGTTGGATTTATAATAATAAAAGTTTCGTTTGTTCAATATGTAAAATTATATGTATAAAATGACATTTTGAAATATCTTTCCTAAATAAAATGTTACTTATAATTTTAATTGCATGAGATTTTAGATTTTAATAGGCAAATAATTTTGTTTTATATTATTTGTATGATATATAATATTTTGTTATTAGAATTAAATATTTATCAGGAACGGTACAGGAGATCAATGTTGATAAATAAGACACGTCTGCATAATTTTTTTATGAAATAGAAATGTTTATTTTTTATACAATAACAATTTTGTATTTTCCTGAAAAATTATACTAACTCATTGAAATACATGATTTACATCTCTGGTACAGTTCCTGACATCAACTTAATTTTTTTACTAGAATTAAATTTAAAAATGTTAGAATGTCCAATAAGTAACACTTCACTATTGTAATTGCAATAGTAAATATAGTATTCAAGAGTTTAAATATAAATCTATTTAGTTTTTATAGCAATAACATGAAAACAGAATACTTTGAATATATAAAAGTTATTCAGAATTTTTTCATAACTATTTTACTCTAATTCTAATTTATATAAAAAATATTTTGTATTATTCTTTTAAAAAAATGTCCAATTAAAAACTGTTATAAGTTTTATGTTACATACTTATTTTACTAAATGGAATGTATTTAAAAATTACATAATAATCATTTTAATTTTTACATCAATAACGTTTAATACTGGCAAACATACTATATATTAGTTTATGAAAGATAAAGCTTTAAAATATAATTAAGCCATTAAAAATTTGCATTAAGCCATGAATGTAGAATCAACTCTTTGCGATCCAATTATCAAATCTTGAATAAATACAATCTTTGGAATTTTTAAATTGATTTTTTCTAAAGTAAAATAAAATACATCTCAAAAATATAAAATTCATGTCAAGAAATAATTAAGCATCTTAATTTAAAAACTTCAATTCAAAATCTTCAATTTTAAATCTTCAATTTTAAATCTAAATGTAGAGTCTTTTTAACTCAACTGTAACTTAATATCATTTGAAAACTGGAGATTCAAAGATAAAGAAATATTTCAAATATTGAAGCCAAACTTAAAATTAAACAAGATTATAAAACAAATAACAATGCTTATATACTTATGCTAATTATCTACTGTACTTTCTATTTAGATCTGTTTTATGTCAATTTTATGTAAAATTACAAAATAATTTACACTTTTGCGGTAGCAAAATCAAAAATTTTAAAAATATAAACATATTCTTGTTTGAAAATAAGATACTAATTTTAACCCTTTCCGATCGAAGTCCAGGTATTTCCAAATTCAGAGAATTTTTGACTGTTATCGCTCGTACGGCTGTTTTCATATTTATCCTTGAGATCCTTATACATGAGTAGCATACAATAAAGTTATTTTTGAAATATAAATAACGAATAGGGCTCATAAATACACAAAACCTTTAGTTCTTTTGGATCAATCAGTCGAAAATTTCTTTAGTTAAAAACAACAATCACTGAAAAGATTCTCATGGAAGTAGTTCGATTTCGTTACAATTTTATATATTTCACTGGCTTTTAGTTAGTTCAGTGTGATTTCAATCATCTTATTATTACATTCCGCTACACTGAGTAAGCTACGCCTAACTAACTACATTTGCCTTTGAGCGTTTTGACCGGAAAGGATATAATTTTTTTAATACTTTTAAGAAAGATAACATTTTCATATTAAATATTGGCAAAATGACTACATAATTTACTTAAAATTTGTATTATTAAATAAAAAATAGGAGTGCAAAGAGTTAATAGATAAAACTTTTTAGTGAAGTCATTTCTTCTCAGTTTTGTGCGGCTTGCGGTGAGAAAAATCAACAAGGTTGGACAAACCGAAAGTTTCCATGGCAAGGCGTAAGTCAGCTTCTTCTTGGAGCCTTTGACGTCTTAATTGTTCTGCTCTCCTCTCTTCTGGTGTTAATGCTTCTTCTTTCTCTTTAGCTTTCCTTTCTGCCTCTGCTCTTGCTTTTTTCTATAATTAAAAAGGTTTAAAATATTTTTGAACCATAAACATTTGAAACGTGCTAATTAAAATTGGATAAACAAAAATATATAATTATAAGCTGCATATAGTTATAAGAAAATAATGTAAGCGAATATATACAAGTTAGTAATGAAAGACAATTAAATTCCAAAATTATAAATTTTCAATTATGTACAGATGCAATTAAAACTGAGAAAAAAGTGTTCATGAAGTATGTTCGAAATACAGAATAAATGAGACTTCTTTTTAAATTTATAAGATATTTTATCTCACATAAAATAAATAATTGATAAGATTAAAATTTTAAATTTCAGTTACTAATTTAATTAAATGAGAAAATTAAAAAATGTAATTATACCTCGCGTTCTTCAATTCTTTCTGCCAAAGCTTTTCTTGGCTTTGGTTTAGCCTTAGGCACTTCTGCAGGTTTCTCTACATCTTTTTTTTCCTCCTCGACATCTTCCCAACTATCCTGTTGATTGATTCTTTTTAAAATCATTGTACAAGTATTTATTTTTTTAAGTTCATATCATTTTTATATCAAGTTTGTACTGCCAATTTGTAACTTATACGAGCTTAAATACATTCCGATAATTTCTATTAGTTATCAAATCGATGATTTCAATTTTATTAAGATATCTAAATAGAGATATTCGAATATTATACAGTTATATACATGATATTGCTTTAAAATTAAGACAAATTAACAATTTATTCATCTTCATATAGAATTAAATTTAATAACGTATATAACGCGTTTAATTAACAATCGCAAATTTCTAATCAATTTAAACATTGATTTAAATAAATCCCCGTCATTTCAACTTTTACCCAATTCAAATTTGAGATAAATCTGCTTGAGGAGCAATTGTCGCGCTATTTGAGTTATGTTGACCATATCTATAGAAAGGTTAACTATAACTTATAGCCTGTTCTCTGAACGGGGGATTTTGAAAAACCAGTGTGCTTAATATTAAAAAAGGAAAATCAGTAACGCAGAACCTTGACGTCTTCGTCTTCGTCTTCGCCCTCCCACTTGTTGGATCTGATGGCGAGGTCGAATTTCGCCTCAGCGTTTTCGACATCTGCGAAGTTGAAGGTTAAAATGGTTTCACCGTTTTGACCGAACGTACAATTGCGTGACACTTCAATGCTTAAGAATCGATTTATACGTACCCCACTCGTCGTCCATGATGTGGATCTTGGATTATTTGCGCACGATTTCGCTCGTAAATGAAATAAAACCTCCTCGAACTAACGTGGTCGAACAAATCACGACTGGAATCAAACGAGCCATACTGCGCGAGGAAAGCGTGTGCCTTTCTTGCGAGATAGTGGTGGTAGAGCTTAAATCACATACATTACAGATCGGACACTCTGTATTAAAAAAGAACGTCGGACATATAGCCATTATTATTCCAATAATTAAATTAAGCAACGACAATTAACAAGTTACTCACGAAATTTGTTGTGTCGCGCTCATTCATTTCCCAATTTATTTAAAGATTGAAAACCTTTCAAATTCGCACAACTAACCTCTAATGTTCGTTTCATTATCAATAATTGTCACCGTATCGTATAGCTTTAATATTCTGTTACAATAGAATTTTCCTTTGAATTGGACTTACTAGGATATTCAAGATTTAATTAGAAATTGATAGTTAGAATTGACAATTAAATAAAATAAAATAAGTTATTATCACCTTTCGTGCGATTCGGTATTTGACTGAAATTAAATAAAATTTAATAAAAAAAAGTGTTTCTTCTTTTTATCTGTACGAATGATTTATGTAGTTTTTTTATGATCTTTGGCAAAATATTCTTGTACAAACAACTTCGGACAATTTCGTTTCCGTTAAAAATTGTATATATATAACATTCGAATGTTATACATAACAATTTTGACTAAACATTTAGATATAAATAATATGTGATATATATATACAAATATCTGTCCCTCCATATGCATACATTGTGATATCTACGTAATTAGTAATACTGGATAATTTTACAAGTGGTGCCACACTTTCACGTAAGTAACTTCTGTAAGTTACAACTAACCAGTAAGTTACTCACCTTAAATTTTGTACGTTTGGATTCAATTCGGCGAAAGTCATGGGCGATGACAAACGATAAAAAAAAAAGGACTACAAGTACAGTTTGACCTTGACGAGTTATAAATCGTGAATGCTATTGGTCAAATAATTATAAACAATTTACGGCAATCACAATCTAGTCAAACGTCTAAAGTTTATTACACTTTATGTAATAAAAATATTAAAATTGTTTGAAATAAGGTACGTATTATGCGAGATGTCCTTAAACAAAAAAAGTAGTCCTAAACAGTTATTTTTCTGATAAATTCAATAAAAAAGTCATCACAAAACTGCGCAAAGATAAACAATAAAATATAGTACTTCTTTCGTTTTCTTACTGCGTTATCTCATCAGCTATTATCGTCGTATTTGAATGTAGACACTAAACAGAAAAATTATTGACGTATTTGAAATTAATTCTCTTTCTTGTAAGTAAATATTTTCATAATAATGTAATAATAATAATACAGTAATATAATAATGATAATAATAATAACAATAATAATATAATAAATTTTATAATATAATAATTATTACATCTTTTTGTATAAATTTTTGACTTTTGCCAACTAGTTTAATAGCAAAAAGAAAAAAAAAGTCTAGTTCAGTATTTGTAGATTAACTTTTTTTTAATACAACTTAGCTTATATTATTATGTAAATATCTATATGAATTTTGTATTTTTGCTATTTTTTTTTCTTTAGGAAAAAATGAATAGTATAGAAGTTTATACTACTTGTCCATATAACAAATTACATCGCATTAGAAAGTCCAGGTTGCAAGTTCATTTAATGAAATGTGCCAAAAATTATCCTAAAGATTTCAAAAGTATTTGTATTTTTGATTCATCACATAGGATTGATCCACAACAATACGAGGTGAATTAAAAAGCGTTTTTACATAATTTTTTATATATTTTTTAAATATTTTCTTTATGTTATTATTAATATTTTAGCTGTATTACTTTACAAATAAATTTAAGATTTAATAGGTAAAGTAAGCTTTCAGTTTTCGCTTTTGATATTTATTTGTACAGGATCATGTAGCAGAGTGTCCATCAAGTGGACACATAAGAAGTCAGTTTATCTCATTTGAATCAGAGGAAGATGTTGGAACATTTCTAACAGAAGATACATTTAAGTCGGAATGCGTTACAAAGATTGAAGAAGAGTCCGGAAGTGGTCAAACATTTAGATATGATCCAATGGCTGCGACAGAAAACAGAGATATAGTGAGAATACCAATTGGATTGACGAAATCACAGAAGAAACAATTCAGACAATATGAAAGAAATAGATTGGCAGCTCTTGCTAAGAACAAGGATACCAATAATGCATTGCAAGAAAATATTGCAAGAAAGAAAACAGACCTTGAACAGCCGTTGCAAGCACCTAAACAACCTTCTAAAGCAATATTATGTGACAAAGAGTTTAATGGCCTGGTCTCAAAGTTAGACAAAATCAATATGGAGGCAAACAGTAATTCATCAAAACAAAAGAATATTTTCGTTATGGACAATAGCTATAAAGTAACAGAGTTTGAAGAAAATTCTTTCAGAAATAATACTATTGATACAAATAATATTTCATTCATTTCGGGAAATAATTTTAATGAAAATGACAAAAAAAATGTTTCCAATGAAGAAGACAATGCCTCTATGTTAACTAAAGACTTTCTTGAAGTGAAACAAAACATTTTAGATACAAAGGATGATTTTAAAATGAATGCATATGTTCCTCAAAGAAGTACTTTTAAAGCACAAAACGATGATATTCAAAAAAATAATCTTCAACCAAATGGAGGAAATAGTTCTAAATCTCAGAATGTTATTGGGTCAAATCCAAGAATGGCAACAAAATTCTATACGGAAGCAAAATGGTTAAATCCAAAAATGACACCAAAATTTTATGGAGAAGCAAAAAAAGTTACCACTGGAAGAGGATTTACTAGAGTTTATCAATATTTGAATTCCAGTATGAAAGAAGAAGAATTGAAGGAACTTGAAAATACAAAAAAACTAAGTTCTCTCTATGGTAATGAACAGGAGTAGAAAATACTTCAATATTGTGATTTATTTTTTTATGACGTATATATTATTATTTTATATTTCTTTTTTTTGTTTAGGATTGATGTGTAATGGATTTTATAATGTAATTTTGTGTTTCTTTTTAAATATCTGAATGTATGATTATATTTAATCCAACATTACATATATTTGAGAATAAACAATATTAAATATCTTGTGTCTTCATTATTATATTTTTATTAATTAATAAATATAATAACAGTTATAAATAGAACAAAACATGAATATCAATTGAAAAATTTTGAGCGAAGATTTTTTCGCATTGCTATAATGTACAAAATCAGAAAATAAAAAAATCGAACGAATTGCAATGATCTTGGGGAAAAAAATAAGATATGATTTGTCGAAAAATTACTTCTTTTCATAAACTGCATTACAACTTTTTCTAACTATTTTATTGCACATACGAAATAAGAAAAGCGATTACAAATTATAATAAAAATTAGATTTAGATTAGTATTAATTAGATACTTTGGTACATTTACTGAAATGATATACATTCACACCTAGGAATATTTCGGATCGTCAAAGTCGAAAAAAAGAATTATTTTTCACGGAAACGAATAATTTCTGAGATATGTTTCGTGTTAATGCCTGCGTTAATATTGGTTATCGGAGGTCAGATGAAATTAATGTTAATTTAAGCTTGATTTTTATTTTTTGTTTACAGCCTAATACAACATAATCTATAAAGAAAAGCAGTTTATGCATTACACTGTCTTTCATTTCTTCAAGATCGTTTTTTTCTATTTTTTCGTTTGCTTATGTTATATTAACGACTTAAAAAAGTCGTACGGAAATTCAATGGTCTTCTGATAAGTTGACTGTATATTTATGAGATAAATTTAAATATGTTTTCAAAGCACATAATTAATTGTGTAATAAATACGCAATAAAGTGAACATTTATAAAAAGATAAAAAAATGATATTTAGAATAGAAACATAATAGAAAAAAGCAATACTTATAATGAGATACTTATAAATATATTTATTATATATATTAAAATTTATTATATATATATAATTTAATTAATTTTATTTATATATGTATTTAATTATTTATTATTATTCATTTTATTTATTCTACAAAGATTTAACCCAGAAAATAGAACATCTATTGTGTGTTCCTATATAATTTCATTGCAGAACATACCTGTGCATTAATATTGACACAAAATCCTGTCAATTTTCGGAACAAACTCACCTAGTGTGTTCTGAAGTTCTTCAAAAAGCCGACTTATACAAATCACTTGTGATTGCTAGTGTTAATTTTTCAATTTCACTCATAATATTATAACTGTCGTAATAAAAACCTTATATAATGGTACGTATAAAGAAATACGATGAATATATTAATTCAATATTATTATTGCAATTATCATTAATCTTTCAGCTATCTTTTACTAAAATTGAGAGGTTACATAAATTGCATTGTCATTCACCAATAACAGAATTTTTGTTATAGTTATAAAAATTTATTGTTATATTTACTATTATGTTTCAAATATTTAC
This sequence comes from Heterotrigona itama, assembly GCA_903986555.1. Classification (NCBI taxonomy): domain Eukaryota; kingdom Metazoa; phylum Arthropoda; class Insecta; order Hymenoptera; family Apidae; genus Heterotrigona; species Heterotrigona itama. The sequence continues at coordinate 41,263 of CAJDYZ010005401.1, forward strand.
TAATATTCTGTTTAGAAATTTATTTACTATTGTTTATATAAGAAGCTAATGAAAATATAAAAGAAGATCTTCTATTATTTATTTTACAACCTTGTTATTAATTTGAGTATTTTGAGTATTAAGTTTTTGTAGTTAGTATTTTATATGGAAAGTGTATTTTTATATTGAAATAAAGTTCAATAAGACTTATATCATCTTATAAAATTTGCTAAAAGTTTAAATGAAATATAAATTATTCTTTTTTATGCTAATAGGCTCGTAGATATGATACACGTACCACGATTTTTTCTCCTGAAGGCCGTCTATATCAAGTGGAATATGCAATGGAAGCTATAAGCCATGCAGGTACTTGTCTTGGCATTTTAGCAACTGATGGTATTTTACTTGTAGCAGAAAGACGCAATATAAATAAGCTATTAGATGAAGTGTATTATTCTGAAAAGATCTACAAACTCAATGATGATATTGTGTGTTCTGTTGCTGGCATTACTTCTGATGCTAACGTATTAACAAATGAACTACGTTTAATTGCACAACGTTATTTGTTACAATATGGAGAACCTATTCCTTGCGAACAACTTGTTTCTTGGCTGTGCGATGTAAAACAAGCATATACACAATATGGTGGAAAAAGGCCTTTTGGTGTTTCGATTTTATATATGGGATGGGATAAACATTATGGTTACCAATTATATCAGTCAGATCCAAGTGGAAATTACGGTGGTTGGAAAGCAACTTGTATTGGACATAATTCTGCTGCTGCAGTATCATCATTGAAACAGGAATATGATAACAACAATATTACATTAGAGGAAGCAAAAGCACTGGCTATAAAAGTGCTCTCTAAGACATTAGATCTTAATAAATTATCAGGAGACAAAGGTAAATGTATATAATTTAAATATAATTTTATAAATGTGAAATTTTCTAGTCTTTTAATTATTTTGTATCTTATTTCAGTGGAAATGGTTACTTTAACAAGAGAAAATAATAAAACCATTACAAGAATTCTTCCCACGAGTGAAGTTGATGCTTTAATTGCAGAACATGATCGTCTAGAAACACTTGCTGAACAAGCTAAGAAAGAGAAACAGAAATTATAAAAACAATTATATTGTATAGCTTGCATTTTTTTATATATTTTCTTGTTTAATAATAGTGTTCTGAAATTCTATGAATTTTTCTTTATACAGTTTCCAACCCATATATTAAGTATAATGTCATTGTCCTCTTATACTATTGAAGAGAAAGTAAAGAACAGAAAAAAGAAAATGCTGAATAATAATGTAAGAATAAATAGATTTTCTATATGTAGCATTGTAGTATTAATTCATCAATTTGATATTTTTTTCTTGAATCAGTAGATTAACTGAGTTATATTTTAACTAACTTCTAAAAATCGTATATATTCTTTTATTCAATATTTCTTATTTTTCAAACTTTGAAAAACTTTTCTACTTTGAAATATGTCATTTATATGATGTTAACAAATAAAGACATTAGTTTTAAAGTATTAAATATACAATTTAGTAATATATTGAGTATTGAGTAGCAGACTTGAAATCATTTTGATACACAAATGTAACGTTATAGGTTTGGATATAAAAAATGAAATATCTTTATCATATTTGATTATTAATAACACACATTATTTGCTTAAAGTTTTTTTACCAAGTTTCTCTTTTATCCTCAATTTTAATTATTTAATTACTTTTCCAAAAACAAATTTTTAAGCAATTTATAATATAAAACAATTTTATTAACTATCAAAATAGTAATATCAAGAATATATAAGAAAGAGCAAATGTATAATTATAAAATATAGAAAAGCAGGTCAAAATATATGATAGTTGCAATCTTTAAGCGATTTTTTCAACTTCATAAAATAACAACAAAGTATTTATGGAAAATAAGATATATTTTTTTATAATAAACATGAAAAACAATGAAAATTTCATATAGTAATTAGACTTTTGTCATGCTTTAAGAGTTCAAAGAAATTGCATTGTAAAAAATTAACAGATGTGTTTAAACATTTGTATATGGTATTTGTTATCTGAAATAAGATGAGAGAAGTTAAAAAAAACAAAAAAAAGTTATGAGTCGAGTCATATTGACCAGGCTGTCACTGCGGTCCCACTCCCGGGCGCGATCCCACTACTGCCCGCCACGGAGACTTTTGGCTGCTGGGTTTCCCCTCTGGCCCGGTTCGCCTCTCCCTAGCCAACCTGGCCATCCCGAACTCCTCCAGGATGCCCATATTGATGGCGAGCTTAGCGCGGACGCCCAGTCGACGTGAGTCCCGCACCAACAGGAACCCCCGCTCTCAGACCCTCCATCATAACTAGCCTCCGAGTAGCCGGATTACAGGAGCCGCCACACTCCCAGCTAACAGCGATTGTTACTATTCGTCTATTTTAGTCAAATCTTTGACATACTTCTTACAAAAAAAAAATATTTTCATGAAACGTTGTCAAAATTAGATTTTTTATAAATATATATTCAAATGATAACTTACCTGGATTTATTTTGCGATTAAAATATATACTTTTTTAAAGGAATAAATATGGCGTCTATCATATATATTACAGATTATACACACCGCGTACACACACACACGTTTTAGAAGATGGTAAAGAAGAGCTATTATCGGTTGATAATATACGTCTGTGTAGATAGTTCTAGCTGTTGCTGATAGATGGCAGTATCTTTCTGAACAAAGAGGGCAATAGTATATAACAAGGAAAGACTTACATTGTATGACAAAAAGCGCACTAGTGTGTGACAAAGGGATTTTAAAATCATTGTTCATTACTATGCTGCATTAGTATTTCAATATCCACAAAACGGTGAAATTTTCATTTGTAAAAATACTAATTGGAAAAATTATTTATGAATTTTTGCAGTTGTATCTTTTGTGTTTACATCCTAAACCTCAATCCTCTGTTTGATTTTACCTATAAAATGTAGAATGAAGATTTAAAATTTTTACTCGATAGATCGAAGCACTCGTTCAAATAATATGCATGTGTATATTTAATTTCTCGGGAATTTGTAATTTGGATCGAAATTGTTCGTGAGTATCGTTAAAAGTATACAAAATAAGTTTCGCACATAGTTTTTAACACGAGTTTCTATTTAATCATTATTTATTTAATCAACAATTACATGTCTTATTATTACGCTTTTACACAAAACGTATGTGATAAACTTATTCATGAGTCACATTATACCAAATTAATTTATGAAGTTTTGAAGATTCTACGATTAGAAAAATTTATTTATGAAGATTCTATAATTAGTAAGATTTTGTAAGTAATAATCTATATATAATATATATGGTATAATAGTATCATTTTATAAACGCATTTGCAATGCATCTTATGATCAACTTATATATCAATTTTAACAAATATTGCAAGACTTACAATATTTTAATTAATCGAAATTTTAATTTATCTTTATTCTTAAGTGCTCAACGGTTACGAAGAGTAAAACTGGATCTTTCTACCGTTGAACCACTTTCAACGGTCTGAATAATAGGAGAGGGAAAAATAAGATGAAAAATAACACGTTCACATGATCAAATGATTGAAAGTATTTCTTATATGATTGCAAGTATTTCTTATATGAATTTTGTTAATATTAAACACATTATAACTACTTTAATAATATTAATAATAATTATTATTATTACTCTAGTAATCTTTTAATTCTTTCCATCTTTAAACAGAAGATTCATGCTTAAAAGAGAATTGAAATTATTTAAATTATGATGTATAATATTCTAAAAATTTTGTATTGCAACAGGATAAGCAAGAAAGACATAAAGTTGTAGATTGCACAAAATATTTTGTATACAGTTCTCTTCAAAATGTCATTTTTTTGAAATATCTTGAAATATTGATGACAAATGCAGAATGCTATGATAGAATTGATAGAATTGATATTATTATTATGTATTATATATTCTTATCATAGTATAGAAAAATATTATGATAATAATATTGTCTTTGATATCTCTACAGTTTACGAATAGAGAGTTTGCTCTGTTGTTATTATATAATTATATAATTATATTATATCTTGTAATTATAATTGTTATTATATAATTATATAATTATATTATATCTTGTAATTATAATTGTTATTATAATTATATAATCATATATCTCGTAAACGAAGACAGGGAGATTTTGTATTTATGTGAACTTTTTTCATTGTTTTTAAATGTACATTATAATATAATTATATAATTATATTATATCTCGTAAACGAAGACAGAGAGATTTTGTATTTATATGAACTTTTTTCATTGTTTTTAAGTGTACAATCAGCTCCTGAAGTGGATACATATTCTTTTACATTCTGTATATTAAATTGCATGAAGAATTACATTCTTTCTTCTGGAATTGCAACAATATATAAAAATATTACATTAAAATTATAATAACAAATCATATGGTCATTAATTTTATTTATAACTGTTATTAAAAAAAAATAAATTTTCTATAATAATCTGTATAAGTATTTTCTATAATAATTCCTCAAATAGATGATTTTTGTTACGTCTGCTACGTTTTATGTACATAGACGGTAATAATTACAATTCATAATGTAATTATGCGTATGCGTTTCGTCTATTAAATATTGTGGCACGTGTTCTACATTAAATATTTCATATATGTTTGCATACTGTATGCGCGTCCCATACATTTTTGTGTAGCTGTAAAGTTTCAATTTCAGGTAAAAAAATGTACAAAAAAACCGCAGTCTAGTAACAAATCTGTTATTTTTTACATTCATCTCATATATATATATATATATATATTTTGCTTCTCAGATCAAAGACAAAAATATGATATTATCGTTGCAATAATTTGTGCCTTCATACATTAAAAGTGAATCATCTCTTTAACGTTGTAGGACATCGCGAATTTCCTTGCCCTGCTAGATTTGATTCTCACGAACAGAAACCTGCACCCTTGTCTATAGAACCTGAAAGAAAACGACCGTTACCATCTTTCCCCTCTTCGTAGCCATCATCCCCCCGGGCTGCAGCGTGTCCGAATACCCGAGCATCCCCTTTTTGCCAGCCCGGAAACAGGTAAAAATCTCGGTCTGCGCGACCTTCGACCCCGTGGGATCAAAGGGATAGCATGTATTGTGCTGAGAAATGTTCTCACGCATGAGGAAGGAGGAAGGGACATCGTAACGTATGCAGCCGTCGAAACGACTATTTAAGGGCTGCTGTTAGTACCGATCTCCGTAGAAGTGTCTCGTAACTCAAGCGGGAGAGATTACAGCGTCCTGGAGGAAGATCCATCTTCAACAGCAATGGTGAGTCCTGTTTCTGGCAATTCTATTACGGTCTTGGTGTTTCGATAGACTACGCAAAAATTTCACGATTTCGGATCATTGTTTTTTATTTCTTTAATTTATTTTTTTATGCTCTTATGCGTTCATTTTGATTCTCGTCGTTTGATTTAATCGTTTTCGTTGTTAGAACGATGAAATTATAACACATCAGAAGAAGTGATGACACTTGTGAACGTTTCCCCTTGAATGAGTCTGGAAATTCCAACTTGTACACTGTATTCCTGCATCTCGAAAACTTAGATAGATTGTCAAGATTTATGTAGCTATCACAAAGTATCTTTTAAATATTTTACAAAATTAGTGATAGGGATTCTATTCGTCAGCTCAAATTTTATATCAACTTCGTACGATCAGTGAACGAAATAAAAATTACTGTGTAAAAAAAAAAAGGCTTGCAGTATTTTAGATTAATTCTCAAAGAATTTGAATCTCGAATCAAGGAACATTTTATTTCTAAATTGATAAACAATGTCTATAAACTTTGTGCTCATATTTTGAAAAACATTATAGCACATAAAATATTCTACTTAATAATAGAAATAAAACTAGTAATCATTTATTGGATCTGTTTCATACGTTTCCTTTACGTAACTATGAGTCTTTTCAGATAAATAAAATTCAAATCGAACTCAATTTAACTCTTACACTGATAATATCATATATTATAACATATAAATTCATAACGATTTCATTGAATAAAAATGTAAACTTTTTGAGATTTGCATTTTAGATTAGTTGCTCTATAAATAATGAATTCACCATATTGTTATATACTTTATAGTTTGGAAGTGCACAATCAATTAAACATAAATGGTTAACTAATTTCTGAGTAAAATCTAATATAAGTAAAGTAAATAATACGAATAATCTAGTCTGAGATACTTTGAAATAGAACAATACGATTCCTGTCATTAAAATGTCATTAAAATGCCATATAAAATGTAATACATAAATAAATGACCGGTAAGAAATAATCGGTCGTAAATCGTTCGAATTAGAACAGTGAGGCTTATAATAATGACAAGATGTTTTCAAAATATTTCAAAAAAATATCAAGGGATGAACGAATTACGATTTAATGATTCGTTTCTGTCATTGGGAAAGGTATGAAGTAAAAGATTGTAGAAAATATTTTATTCATCATTTCCCCTCATGTAATTCAATAGTTCTTTGAAATATTTTAGAATATCTAATAACAAAAAAAAAAAAA
>CAJDYZ010005416.1:14951-25565 GCA_903986555.1 Heterotrigona itama
TGGAGGAGGAGATTCTAGAGTCGGCGAATAATCACGTCACGGCGACGAAGCGCGGCAGGAAGAGCGGCTCGAGGAACGCCGGCGGTGCGTTGAAATGCAAGGTCTGTTCGGAGATGTTCAGCTCGGCGATTTCGTTCAGGAAGCACGTGGCATGGACGCACAAGAAGAAGGTGTGCATACAGGAGGACGGCGCGTACATATGCGCGGTGTGCGATTACAGGACGCTGAAGAAGAGCCTGTTCGCGGCTCACTTGGAGAGGAAGCACGAAACCTGGTCGAGAAAACGGCCGAACAACATGCTGTTCCCTTGCGCCGCTTGCGGCTTCGTGTGCAGGTCGAAACACTCGTTGCAGTCGCACTTCATTCGAAAGCACACCGATCGGTACGAGCACCAGTGCAAGTTCTGCCCGAAGAAGTTCAAGGTGAAGGGCGATCTGACGAATCACGTGCGGTTCCATCACAAGGAGAAGCCGATCAACTGCGACGTGTGCGGCAAACTGTGCCAGAACAGCGGCTCCCTTTACGTGCACCAGAAATGGGCGCATTACAAGCCGAAGTACGAGTGTCACATATGCAAACGACGCATGGTCACGCAGGAGAATCTCGACCAGCATCTGCTGACGCAGCACGAGAAACGGGAGAAGATCGTGTGCGCCGAGTGCGGCAAAACGTTCACGAAGAAGGATTCGTTCAAGAGGCACATGGCGGTGCACACGGGCTGCAAGCCACATTCCTGCCTGATCTGCAACAAACCGTTCGCCAGGAGGTCCCAGCTGCGTCAACATTTGCTCATCCACACGGGCAAGAGGCCGTTCGTCTGCGACATTTGCGGCAAGGCGTTCACGCAGAAGCCTGGCCTGATATGTCACAGGAAGACTCACCCCGGACCTCATCCTCCGTTGCCCGTGATGCCGATCGCCGATATCGTGAAAGAGTTCACCGAGGGTTACGTGCAGGAGATAAACGCCCGCGAGAACGAAGAGAGGATCGAGGAGGAAGCGTAGGATTGTTTCAAGTTCTCGCCGATCTTTCGATTTTCTGACACTTTGATACTTAATCGAGGACGAGTATCGAATTTCCTTCCTCGGTCGCCGGGATCGCTGAATTGCTGAATATCGACGTGCACGAGATACGCACGACGAGAAGAATTTTCAATTTTTCAAACGACAAAATTTCAAACAAAATAAATTTCTTCGATGGTCGCTGGAATTGCGACGAATCTTGAGTTCTTGCTCGTCGTTGAAGAATAGATTGGAAATTAGGATAATTAAAAGTTGCGCTAGTTAATATTCGTAATGTATAAATTTACTGGCTCCTCTCTTTAATTTTTTAAAAGAACGATGGATTTTTGATGTAATAATTTCCACACTTTCTCTCCGATAAAAATATTTTCTATTTTCCAGATAAGAATTTCGTTGAATGATTTCAATGATTTCAATGAAAATGATCAATGAAAATCTCAATGAATTTCGTTGTAAATGAACGAAAGAATTTTTCGCCACACGAGATCGATCACATTGAAATCACGTTGAACGGATCTATGCTTTGGCGGCGAGCTCACTGTCTGACTGTTCAATCGAACCGAAACAATTGCAACGCGCGAACTAGAAAATTCCAGAATACTTTGTATACCATCGAGATTGAAAGATTAAAGACACTAGAGCGAATGATAATTATTTTTAGATGTAACTCTAAGTATAGAGATATAAGAATGTATAAATATAGCAACAGCCTTGTAAATTGAAGATTTACACGAAGAAAAAGAAAAAAAAAAAAGGGGGAAAAAAAGGATTTTTCTTTTTCAATTTCCTTTCGACCTCGAGGTAGATAAGAGAGTCTAGAACCGAATGATCTTGATCGGTTTCTAGGCTGCTACCTAAAAGTACTTCAATTCAATTTGCTGCAGTTTGTTGAACAAATTTTTCGTTCCATTCGGTCAGGTACAAATTATGAATGATTCATATTACTATACATACGTGTATACATATATGCGACAACAAAAAATGAAATGTTTACTTTGCTGGCTGTAAGAAAAGAGAGAGAATATCGCAGACGAATTCTATATATATAACGTACACTTGAATCGAATGATTTTTAAACATCAAACAGTGTTAAACGTGGAGACGGCGTTGCTTCTCGCCGCTGACGTTGTCGAATAAGATTAAAGAAGAGCCAACTACCACGTAAGAAAGCATGTTTCAATCCATAACACCGAATGAACATTGTTTCCTTTGTTTCACTCGGAAAATATGATCGATCGATTGAATAAAAAAGATGAATTTATTCCACATCTCATTGATAGATTTCGCTTGATACGTTGATATCGCTTGATACGAAGACGATGTCACCTCTCGATAGACGTCGTCCTCGTGTTGTTTTACTCGTGTTATCGTGAATATATAATACGTTCGGTCGTTGTATTTCGCACGAGATCGTTGATACGTACATACACGTTGTGATATTGCCTCGATGACATTTATTCTATTTGCGAGAGCTAGTCCTCTTAAGAGTTTAACTGTAACATAACGTAACCCTCTCCTCCCTTCTCGCTCCTCCCCCCCCCCTCTCCGATTTCACTCGATATGTAAACGAAATAACGTTGCCCCTCTCCCTCACCCCTCGTTGTCGACCACGTTGCTAGCAATAAGCGTAAAGTCCGCGGTAGAAAGCACGCCTGCGATGGCTATTTTTCTAAAAATCAATACCTAATATCCTAACAAGTAAGGTACACGCTGTGTATAGCTTTGAATTTGAAATAAATATTTTTACCGAGCCTGATCTGTTCAACAACTATCCTCGCAACAACGTCGATCGAAGAAACGAGACGAAGGGAAGGAAGATGAAATGATGAAACGAGTACCTTCGTCGAGTTTGGATGAAAGGAAGTCGTTGCTTTCGTACGTAACAGTTTGCGACATTTTACGCGTTTCAGGCGTAAAATTTCCGAGGAGAAAAGAGAGGAGAGTAGAGACGACACGCAAGATAAGTATATTTGATGTATTAAGCGATCGCCTCCGAAATAATTGTTTTTGTACGTTTGCAGGCTGCGGCTCGTTACGGATCGTTTAGAAGAGCGAGAAGGTATGACAGACACGCTGGAATTATCTCTCAAGATTTTGGTTTTTCGAAGAATCTTCACGAAAAGAAAATTTTAGGTTCGAGTGACCGCCACGTGCCACGCGATCCAAGATCATTTTTGCAGTGAATGCAATATATACATATTTTCCGAAAGATATGCATCTTCTTGCGAATGTGCATTTTTCTCGAGTCTCGTAGAATTTCTAACAATAATTGCTTTTGGCAATACTTCGGATTTAACTTCACTTCTGTTAAGTAAATCTCCCGTTTCTCTGCCCAAGCCAACGATAACACGATCCGCTGGATTTTCTGTTTTAGACTCTTGGACCCTCTCAGCGAGTTGAAGGTCGAAGAATTGCAGTTGGATCTGTCGGAGGAGTACGAGAACTGGATCGGCAAAGAGAACTTCCAGATCGTGCCGATCGTGAAAGAGGAGGCAGAAGTGGAATCCTTCCGAAACAATCATCCCGGCCGACAGATGTCGAAGAAGAAGAGCGTAGCCGGTCAGCTGGAGTGCGACCACTGTCGACGAAAGTTCCTAAAGAAGAGCAACTTGGCCGAGCATTTGAAGAAGCACAGGCACAAGTGTCCCGACTGTCCGAAAAGCTTCAGGCTTCGTCGATACCTGGCCTCGCACATCGAGAAGATCCATCGGCGTCAGCTGTACGACTGCAGCGTTTGCGAGTACAAGAGCAACAACAAAGGCACCCTGAAGAACCACTACATTCGCCTGCACACGACCAGCTACAACTTCGCCTGCGACACCTGCGGCAAACAGTTCAAGATCAAGAAAGCGCTGAACCATCACGTGAAGCAGAATCACAGCGACGCGCCGCCGATAGTGTGCGACGTTTGCGGCCACTTCAGCAAGAATCTTCACGCGCTGAAGGCTCACATGAAGTACAGGCACTACAAGCCGGAGTTCGTGTGCAGCATCTGCAGGAGAGGGATGACCACTCGGGAGAATCTCGAGCAACATCTCACCTGGCACGAGACCAGAGAGAAGGTGCTGTGCCCTACCTGCGGCAAGAGGTTCCGAGGCCGAGACTTGGACTCTCACATGCGAGTGCACACAGGAGTGAAGCCATTCCCCTGTCCCGTTTGCGGCAAGTCGTTCAGAAGGCAGACCGCTCAAGAGCAGCACGTCCTCATACACACGGGCAAGAGGCCGTACGTTTGCGACATTTGCGGCCAGGCTTTCGCGCAGAAGCCCGGCCTGATTTGCCACAGGAAGCGTCATCCAGGACCACTGCCGCCGTTGCCTGTCGTTTCCATCAAGAGCATCGTCACGGAGTTCACCAAGGAATACGCTATGAGGAACACGATTATTAAAATTGAATGAAATTTTATAGGGACGCTTGCGCATGATGCAAAGGAAGGCTGTGAATGGGTACGTTGAATCGTCGAGGGCCAAACAATGTATTACGATTGTAAACGAATTGTCATCAAAGGCAAATAATGGTAAATCAAAAACGTAAAGTGATTGTTCTTCTTTTCTTATTTGAATTAGTGTGTAAGTATTAGTTCGTCGCTACAAATGTCTCGATATTTTGAAAAATCTCATGAAATTGTGGATCTAGAACCTGGAGTTGGCCCTTGACGAATCAATCAGATGCTGAATGAATTATTGAAGAATACGTCGAATTTGTTCGTTGTTTCAAAGGATACAATTTGGATATTGGAACAGCGTGCTTCAGCCTTTTTATACACTTCGCCTCCTTGATTGTTGAATGTTATCGAATAATATCTCGTTGTACTTGTGTACAGAGACTTGTATGCCTGACTTTAGGTGTTAATTGTAGTTTTTACAGAAATTTTTCACTACAAAATAGCACACTTGTAAATTTTTATATTCACAATTATCAATATTGAACGAGCGTTCCTACGCGAACGAATGCTTGAATTTTTATACGTTTTAAGATTTCTAACGACACAGTTGTTTCTATATCGTGTTTCGTTATCGAAGCATAAACTTTTGAAAACGTCCTCTAGACGATGTTACTTGTATTTTTTAACTGTATTCGAAACTTTTTAATAAAACTTGTAAATTGTACGTATCATGGTGTAAATTTAATGAGAGCACAGACAGATACCTCGTCATTGAGAAAATTATAAAAAAAAAAAAAAGGAAAGTAAGTATGAAGAAATTTCCATTGTGACGAGTATTTATTATCTTCGAACGACAGACAGAAAACCGAGCAATTTTGAATTTTCAACGAGAGGAAAATTCGAGAATGTCGTCGAAAGATTGAAATAGACATTAAATTAGACAGGTATCTTGAAACATTGCTTGTTGCTTTACGCAGACATCTCTATTCGCACGCAAAAAACAAAAAGTTTGTCTGCTAGAAAAAAAGATATTTCAAGTAAGTAAGCTCTCCATACCGAAGCATTGTCAATACCGCTGTCCAGATACCAAGACCTAACCGAAGCCTCACTTCAATCTGTTTTAGTTCGCCAGCGTTGGATCCACTGAACGGCAGCGAGGCGAATCCTCTCGAGGAACCGTGCACCATCAAAATAGAGGACTCGTACACCCTGGCGAAGACGGACCGAAGACGACAGAGGGACCGAGTCAGAAGAACGAACCTGAAGATCCGCGCTGTGACGATGTCGCGATGTGTGAAAACGAGAAAGTCCGTCGAATCCGTCTCGAAGTGTCAGAGAAGAGACGAGAAGATTCACCGGAGAAAGACGAAGAAACAGACGGAACTGCCGTTGGAGTGTGACTTTTGTGGGAAACAGTTCGAGAGGAAGTCGTATCTGGCGTCGCACATGAAGCAGCACAGACACCGGTGCAAAAGCTGCAGCCAAACGTTCAGGCTGCGAAAAGACTTGAAGGAGCATTCGGAGCAGGTCCATGGCCCGGTGTTGTACCCGTGCACCATCTGCGAGTACAAGAGCAACAACAGGTGGACGTTGAAGGACCATTTCATCCGGAAGCACACGAGCAGCTTCGACTACTCGTGCGCTGTCTGCGGCAAGCAGTTCAAGATCAAGAACGACATGGTGCAGCACGCGAAGCAGATGCACAGCAACGCGCCGCCGATCATCTGCACCGTTTGCGGCCACGCGTGCAAGAGCGTGCCCTCGTTGAAGGCGCACATGAAGTACAGGCACTACAAGCCCGCGTACGAGTGCAGCCTCTGCAAACGTTGCATGACGACGCAGAACAACCTCGAGCAGCACCTGCTCTGGCACAAGAGGAAGGAGAAGGTCGTTTGCCCGACTTGCGGCAAGACCTTCGGCCAGAAGAGAGATCTGGACCTCCATTTGAGAATCCACGAGGGCATCAGGCCGTTCTCCTGCCCGGTTTGTGGCAAGAAGTTCCCGAGGAGGACCGCTCAGGAGCAACACATCCTGATACACACCGGTCAGAGGCCGTACACCTGTGATATCTGCGGACAGAAGTTCGCGCAGAAGCCGGGACTGATCTGTCACAGGAAGCGGCATCCCGGCCCTCTACCGCCGCTTCCTGTCATCTCCATCAGGAAGATCATCGCGGACTTCACTCAGGGATTGAACGATCCCGCCGTCGACAAGAAGGAGAATTGAGCGAAACGAGTAAGTGACTTGATGATGGGAAAAAACTCGTGGTTTCTGTCGGTGATTTCTGTCGTTTGGTGCTTACGAATGTACATAGTGTTGTTTACGTTACGTCTCATTGTTGGTGTAATTTTCGATTTTTATTGCGTGACTGTCAGGTGGTATTAGACTGCGGATGTTTGTATAATTTTGTATTTTATACTTTGTTTCGTTTACTAAATATTGTAACTAGATATTGTTCTAGTTTAGATATATACGTCATATGTTTCTGTGTATGTTACGTGCACTCTGTTTTACACGCTTGAATTTCGCGAAGAAATGGTTAAATGTCCGCGGTCTAGCGACAGAGTGAACGGCTGATTCGTGTAACTTGATTTTTATTACATTTGTACGCCCTTTTGTTATTTCTATGACGATTAAACAATAATAAGAAATGGAATTCTCTATTTTTTTTTTTTTTTTTTTTTTTTTTTTTTCAATCCTCACCTGGTGGAAGTCGAATTGCTTTTCATTCTCGAGCACTCAAACGTTTTGCTTCAGACGAAAACGATCATCAGACTGTTGATTTTCATGGAATTTCAATCTCTAACGTATCTCGAGGAAAGAAACGTCGTAACGAGTAATTTGCATTTATTAAGGTTCGTAGAAAAAAATTAATTTGTATACGTAATGTGAGAATAATGACACGTAAACGTTTCTCAATAAACGTTCAGTAAAAAGTTAAAAATATTGTACCTACGTAATTGAAAGGATCAATTACAACTGTGCGTTAAAACAATATTATTATTGCTTGTAACTAAAAATAATTTGATGAATGATCTTCCAGAAAAATCCAACAGTTGCCACCGGTAATTTTACCTCCCCTACTAAAAAATTCATGCGAAATTCTCATACATCGTCGAGTATATCGGTAGGTATATGATTTGAACTTAAAGCGAGAACAACAAAAGATCGTCGGTGAAACTGAAACTGATCGTTGTAACGCTGAAATGATCGTTCAAATTGTCACTCGTGCTTCATGGGTGCTTCTGTTTCAGGTCGCGAAGAATGACCTCCCGAGCGATTCACGAGTGCGTGAAGTGCGGCGCCTGTTTCTGCCACACGAGGAAGCTGGTGGAACACCTGAAGAATCTGCACGGCATCGACAGAGCGTTCAGCTGCGACGAATGCGGCAAGACGTTCCGTAGTCCCATGAACATAGCGCGGCACAAACTGATTCACACCGGCTCGAAGAGATTCGCTTGCGACTTGTGCGACTACAAATCGAACCAAAAGTCGAATCTCGAGAGCCACCGTCGGCGACACACCAAGGACTATTCGTTCAGATGCGAGCGCTGCGGCAAGGGCTTCGTCCTTCGGACGGAATACCTGGAGCACGTGAACACGCACACGAGAAAGCAGCTGTATCGATGCGATCACTGCAACAAGTCCTACCCTTACAAGAAGAACCTGACCAATCACCTGAGGACGCAGCACGCTGGCGTTCTGCCGCTGGAGGTGAAAAACGACGCGAGACGACACAGGCACATGTGCACGATTTGCCTGGAAGGTTTCGCGCGGAAATCGTTCCTCGAGAGGCACTTGAAACAACGACACGCACTGTCGAACGAAAGGACGACGAGACACTTGTGCGATCTGTGCGGGGCAGTGTTGTCGTCGAAGAGGCGGCTGATGGTGCACAGACGGGGCCACGCGGACGAGAAGATCGTCAAGTGCGATTTATGCGACAAACAGTTCGCCAGCAGGGAGAACCTCAATGTTCATCGGCGAGTGCACACCGGGGAGAAACCGTACGGTTGTTCGCAATGCGGACGAAGATTCACACAGAGAACGTCTTTGACACTGCATCTTAGGTACCATTCCGGCGAGAGGCCGTATCAGTGCGTGGATTGCGGCAGGGGATTCGTTTCCGGCAGTTTCCTCAAGAAGCATCGAAAGATCCACGAGAGAACCGCGCAGCTCGAGACTCGCGATTGCGAGTGAGATGAGATGATTTTGGTAAAGGGACCGTGATATTGTTAATATACGAATGAATTTTTTCGCTTGTTTCAATAAAACGATGATGATGACTGATGCGAATGGGTGATCTTGTGTTTTATTGAAATACTGTGCGAGAATAGGGACTGCGGATTTAACACAGCGTTTGCAAGAGCATCGGATAACTTGGCTTGGTTTCGGTGAATGAGTTAAGAGGTTGATTTTGATTGTTGAGAATACACACGATACTTTGTGTGAATGTGTGTAGCTTTTTGTCAATGAAGGTTCCCTCATTCCAGCCACTGGAGCAACGTTCGCGACGAGCTTACCAGCTGCGAAGATTTCAGAATCAAGCACGAGGACATTCTTCTCGATCCTGGACAAAAGTGAGTTTCGTACGATCAGGATTCAAAATGTTGTGTCGTTAATTAGACCGTAGACTCTGAAATACTTATCGATTCCTTCACAACTATCAATAAATAAAGATTGAGAGATTGTCAGTAATCGCTGGAAAACAAAATCTCTAAATTAATCTTTGCAGATTCGAGGGGAACGAGAAGGTCTGCGACCTATGTCAAGAGAAGTTTCACTTTGTGACCAGATTAGTGGCACATCTCAGGATCGTTCACGGTATCCACAGACCTTTCAAGTGTGTCACGTGCGGGAAAACGTATCCGCAGCAGTTCATGCTGAACGCCCACGTAAAAAAGTCGCACACTCCGAAAACGACGCCCTGCGGTCAATGCAGTTTCATGGGTGTGAACGCCACCGACGTGGAGAGACACACGAAACGACACCATCGAGAAGTGAAGTTCACCTGCGAGATCTGCAGCGAGAACTTCGTGGACAAGGATTCCTTGATGACTCACACGACTATGCACAACTTTATGCAGTTTCATCAGTGCAACGCTTGCGGTACTACGTTCGACGACGTGTACAGGTATGACAATACCGTTCTGTGATTTCATTCTGATAAGAGAGAATCGTCTGACACTGACGAAGCGTAAAGAAAAAAAAAGAAAAAGATACAAGTGTATAAATGGAAAATTATCTTCGTTTATACACTTTGTTCGTTTGCACAATTGCCAGATTGATCCGGGTCAATGTGGGAAAATGTATGGCAAAAGAAAGATATTTTTTGTCTGCGCATAGATGACGAACATAGGTGTCTTTAAATTAACAAAGTTCTTCCATTTAGAAAAAAAAATGAAAATCGTCTCGTCTCAAGTCATTTAAAAAAAATTTCCCAAAATTCTTCTAATCTTCCATTATCGCCCGGAAAGTTTCGTAAAAAAAATCTCTGAACTTAACGCAGCCTGAAGGAGCACAACCGTCTGTACCACTACGATCCGACGACGTTGATCCAGGAGAAGCTGGAGGCGGACGCGCCGCAGCAGGACACCGCGACGGAGCACAAATGCGACGTGTGTGGCAAGGTTTACAAGTACAAGTCCGTGTTGAAGCAACACAAAGTGAAAGCGCACGGCGACGTGCCGAACTACGAGAGGCGTCGCTATCTGTGCGCACTCTGCGGCAAGGAGCTAAAAACCGCGAAAGGCCTGGAAATTCACAACCGGTCGCACACCGGTGAAAAACCGTACACCTGCGAGGTGTGCGGCAAGTGTTTCGCCTGCGAAACGCTGCTCAGGACTCACAACGTCACTCACACGGGCGAGAGGAAGTACTCCTGCGACCAATGCGGCAAAGCTTTCACGCAGAGGTCCACGTTGGTTGTTCACAAGCGTTATCACACTGGCGAACGACCGTACGTTTGCCCCCGGTGTGGCAAAGGTTTCGTCACCAGGACTGTTCTCAACACTCATATGAAATCCTGTCGTTAAGACTGACGGGAATATGTGAGAAACAGGTAATGTTCGAGACAGATGGGAGAGTCTTCCGACTCTGTTGGAGGGACGTGGTGCTCCAGGTAAGACTGGGACTATTTGCGAAATTTTATAGCAGGAGGATATAATTTTATAATTTGCACGAAGGATGATATTTCTCTTTTTTTTT
>CAJDYZ010005416.1:28203-54304 GCA_903986555.1 Heterotrigona itama
TCTTCTCAATTTTCTCCTTGAAGTGAACGAAATTGAAATGTATGATTCTATTTAAACTCGAAGCTGAGATCGAGTCTGTCGAGTGAAAATAAACGTTCGAATTCTTACGAGTCTTGCTTTCAGCTTGCAGCTGGCAGATGTCCCGCAAAGTATCGAGACTTCTTATTATACCGTCGTACTGTAGTCTCGTTAGATGTTTACAACGCACCAACATGGACACCAGCAAGTCGTCGAGCATCTCGCGATTATTTCTCAGTTGTAGCATTACTTCGGCTGTAACGTGCACACAATTGTTTTTTTTTTAAATTTCATCGCAATTCTATATGTCGTGATTTTGTTTGTTTTTTAATTCCTGCAGATCATGATTATTTTTCTATTGTCGTCTGAAGTCTCGAAAGAATTTATCTGATTAATAAATTCTGAAATTATTGAACAGAAACTAGTCGTTCGTTTCAACCAAGCACAATTGGGAGGAGACAATAGCCAAAGCGCGAGATTCAGCGAGCTTCATTGCGACAGTTATCGCGTTAAGAAATAGAACACGCGAGATCCGCGGACGAGGAAGCGAGTTTCGTGGACAGTGTGCAAGGCTGTGTAATAGTAGGATTTGAAAGAATTTATTATACCGAGCGTGTTGGTGTAATGGGTAATGAGCAGTCCGACGGTGCTTCTGAAATTGCGAGATCTACTCTGATCCCACACATGGCCGCTGAACATTTGAAATCTAGCCAATGGCACACTGGGCAGCAGGAAGTAGCACATGTCTTCGTAATGCGATATGTTAACTGAAAATCAAACTTAACAAGCTAAATGGCGCATAGAATCATCCATTGTCGACATGTCAAGCGATTCTTCCAACGTGTGACTTGTTGCGCGTCAGAGCGCAACATCAGATTTCAGAGCTAACGTTTAGTAAAACTATCTCATCTACTGCATAAATTTTCATTCTTCGAAATCGTCTATCAGAGTTTATCGACTTGATTTTAATATCTTGATTAATCATTGATTAATCATTGAAAGAACCAACTCCAAGGATTTTCTCGACAATCTTATCGCGAGATTAAAAGAATCGCTTAATGCGATGTGATTTAATAAAACGCCAATAACCAGATAGAGTGGCGCAAAAGTAATCGTTTATTTTTAAGCCAAATTTCTCGCGTCTCGGTTCTAAACTGCTCGAGGTACAATGGAAGCCTTCGCTTCACAATCGCGAAACCGTGGTAATAACCGCCAAGTATCGGCCTGATATCGCTTCAACGAAGGATATTAGTTTTACGTCACTCTGTATATCATATTGTACCTATAGTGTAGGACACCGTGAGCTCGGGGCAGACGAGCACCAAATTGTGCCAGGCGATATCGGTGATCGTGTGATGCCTGGAATCCGAATCTCTCACGGATATGTGCAATGTTTTCAACACTCTCGGCGCTGCGTTGGTCAACGCGTTTAGAGTCTGATCGGACAGAGCTGGGTAATCGAGCCTGAGTATCGTCAACGCGCGAAATCGGCCTAACAAACGCAGATATCTGAAAGTTGAAGGGATCATGGCAGAAATTGCAATTGTCGGAGCGATTGTCTCCTTTGATCTCTTTAAAAAAAGTAGGATCTTATTGAAAGATCTGTAGAATATATTCCGTCATTGAATTTTAATACTAGAACAGTAAAACTGACCAATTGGCACTCCAATTTCTTTCGTTTTTTCTTCGGAAACAGGCGTTACTATCAAGTTCTCTTTTTACTTGTGTGATACAACGAATCAGAATTAGCAAAACAGAATGTCTCCCGATAACTTTTTATCTTACGTTCTTTTTCACGCAGCTGGGTTGTTATCATCGAGTCGGTATTATTCAAAGGAAATCTCATTTCAAAGAGATTAAAATTTCATCGCGAGTGATGTCAATATTTTTCGCCACTAGTCTTGATGGTTTCATTGTTTTTAGATTACTACTCGAGATTACTTATGATAAACCTTGTACGAGATTGAACTTTCATAAATGGACGAATGAATGGAGCTGTTTACTCATGCCTTGGATTGCTGTGGGGCGCCTGCCATTCCCGAAATGCACCCCGAAGATCTAAATAAGCCAGATGCTCGGTCGAGCCTTTGGAAGCACTCGCGAGAAGTCGCAACACGTCGCTCACTCCGAGGGTCGCATTCAGCAAACTTAGCGTTTCCAAATTATGCTGACAGCTGCATAAACAAGATATTGATTAGATTACTCGGAATCAATTACTTTAGCAACGGAGATAACGTGACATGATAGCGATACGAACCTTTTCCACGTGGAAAAGGTATTTTTAAAATTTTCACAGATTAACTCGTTGAACGCGAAGAGTTTCTTACATTTTTGATACGAATTGTTAGAGTCGAAATTCATTGTCTTATACAATTCTGCTTTCCGAGTGAGGATCGAACTTCGAACAACTTTCTAATTAAATTCTCAGATGCGAGGAAGATGATTTACCCTAAAAAGCTCGCGAGGGCGTACAACAGTTTGCCTCTGTTTCCCCATTTACAGATGAAGATCCAGTCGGTGAGTATGAGCTTCTTCAATTGAACGTTCTTGGCTCGTACGATCGTGAGAAACTCGGCGCCTGCCTCAGCTTGAATATTACGAGTTATGCGAGCTTCTCTTGGCAAGAGGTACGGTCGTGACCAGGCAAGTTCCAGGCATCGTATGTGCTGCCAATATTTTGCCTAAACAAAACACAATTACGTCAACTATACAAGTATATTTCTTGTAGAATATATAGACAAACAACTGATCTTCTTCGTGAATCATATATATTTTCATTTACAATAGAATTCTACTGACTATAAAACCAGAAAGATTACAGCAACCAAGCAGTTTTCTACGCAGTTTTAAAAACAACTGTTGGACGTAGTATCTCGCTAACGTGATACTGACGATTACCCTTTAAAGATCCAAAGTTTCAATTTCACTTTTAATATTATACGGCAGGTAGGTTTCGTAAACGAATCTGTATACGACTGTACATAGGAAAAGACGTCGGACGTTTAATCTTTTTCTAAATATGTGCGTACGGTTAGTTCTCCCGCCAAAGGGAAGTCACCACGCAGATCACGATCGATGAAGACTGTGACGGAACGCCAAAGAACTGGCGACGAAAGTGCACGGTTCCACAGTCGACAGACTTGTGCGACATTGGCACGATCTCCATGACCGAGGTGACTAAATATCTGCGTCAGTATCAGCTCCGGTAGCTGATCCCACATCTCCCAGTATCAGCTTGGCCCGTCTTCATCTCTACGTGGCTGAGGCGGCTGTCGCAACCTCGTCAAGTTCTCTTGTCCTGCTCCGCGATATCGACTCGATCGTCATTGAAAATCGTACGATCAATTCAGTCGAATTCACGAGATGCTAAGCGCTTGAAATTGTATTCAAATTGAAGTCGCCGGCATTGAGAACGTCCCTGAAAATTGCACGATCGACTGAATGTGGAATTCGCG
Organism: Heterotrigona itama; assembly: GCA_903986555.1. Taxonomy (NCBI): domain Eukaryota; kingdom Metazoa; phylum Arthropoda; class Insecta; order Hymenoptera; family Apidae; genus Heterotrigona; species Heterotrigona itama. The sequence goes on from CAJDYZ010005416.1 coordinate 31,677, forward strand.
AAGTATCAAAGCCTTGGATTCACGTTCATATCTCAAATTTAATTCGTCCGTACAAAAGGATTTGTAAAAAGAGAAAAGAATTACAGAAGGAACATAATAATATTATATTGTATTGTTATTTAACAACAGTAATATTAATAATCGTACGTGATCACATGGAAAAGGTCCTTAGTGCAGAGTGTAACAAGAGGTATGACCTGTTTCAATTGGGCTTCGCATTCTATAGATGAAATTGATAAATGTACGTGAGCTTCATCGCAATGATATCACGTTTCTTTCGTGAGCTATTGAAAGCGACCGCGAAACGAGAACATTAAAGAAGCATAAATCTCTTTTTCTTGTTAACAATTTCTTCTTCGAAATCTTTAAAAAAAAAAATGTGAAATTTTGGAAAATCATGTAATCATCGACATTAATAGCTTGTCATTGCATTACCTTGCCTTTTAAAAATTACCAGAGCTCTGTCGGAGAGCAAAGCATAACAACATCGTGCAGTAAACTTGAGGATCGTCTAAAGTCAAAATCGTTATTGCGTTAATATTTTATTCGACGGCGTAATAAGTTTTTTTTCCCGCTTATTGGTTCAACGTTGCGGCAAATTTAGTAGCGACGAGCGCCGCGAGATGGCGCCTCGCTGATTTAGAAATGCATCACGGTATTTATACAGTCAGTATAGCATACTCCACTCGGTACACGTGTACCGGGAGGATACGTGAGGATTGAACGTACGACACAATTCGCTACTACGTCAGTGTCAAGGTCTAAACTGACCACGGATCGTAGTCACCGTCGTCATTGAAAAACAATATTGCTCATTCCTTGGGAATGAAATAAGTCCGCCATATGATTACATAAACGTTCAATATTGGTCTTTGACGATCCTGGTTCTAACCTGTTTTAGCACCTAAAGACAGAAACTTTGCTTGTGACGTTACGAGCCGTGTATCGTTCTGACTGAAGAAAACGACAACATCGCATAATATCCACGCACGATACTGCATGCGTGTCAGTAAAAAAACGCCCGTTGACGCTGTTAAAACATGATAATGAAGGAAGAAGCGAACAACGAGAAGCCGAATGAGCAACAGTGGGTACTCGAAGCGCAAGCCATCATCGACGACGTGAAGCAGCATGTAACCGACATCAAGGTGTCGAACAAACTACGGAACAGCAACCAATCCTTCCATTTGAACTTGACCACGCTAGAGGGCTCGAGATTTTGCATAGAAGTGTCGAGTGCTGGTTTTACCATCGTTGGTAACGAACACGACGACGCGACGTCGAAGAGAGAGAATGAGCGTTTCGAGACGCCGTACAGCTTGTTGAACTTCGTTAGCCTGCAGTATAAAGACTCGTTTGGAAGTTCGCTTGTTCACAGGCTTGAGCAATTAAACGACTCGAGCAAATTTAATTAGGATTTTATTTCCAGCGAGTTTATTTCCGACCGTCTTGCTCTGCTTCGTTGACATTGAATGAAGTTTTCATGAAATGACATGATAGTTAAGTTAGATGGTAGCCGTTGTTTAAATGTATATACACGTATCTTTTAACATTAAGTCTTTAAAATCCAAAATAAATTATGATTCTCGTCAGATACGTTTCCTCTTTGCGCAGCACTCATTCAGCCCGAGTCTAGCCGAAGATATCCGAGTGCGTGGTAATTTGCAAAGGCAGTGTCGTACCCGAGAATGTGTCAAGACAAGTTTCAAAGTATCCTCCGTGTTTTGACTCGAAACGTCGTATATGTACTGCCAAGAAAATCTCCTTCACTTGTAACAACGTACGACGCATATTTTCATTTCTTGTTGTCGTTGTAGTTAATATGTAACTTCGTCGTAGTACAAATTGCATACGTAGTCTAACACGACGTTCAAATCAATTAAAGCTGAACGAGAAGCATACATGCACTAGTGAAATTTATTTGATCATACCGTCAATAAATAATTAAAAAAAAAAGTTTCTTAGTGTAGATTACTCGCTAAACAAAACGTCGAACAGAACTTGTGACAACATACGACACATAGTATTTTCATTTCCAACTGTCGATGCGTAATTCGTTTTTGTTGTGCAAAGCACGACGTTTAATCAAAGCTGAACGAGAAGCATACACGCACGTCCGAGACGTATTGAACGTACGATAAAATAATATATTATCAGAAACTTATTTGATGAACGATAAAAAAAAAAGAAAGAAAATATCAGATTTGTACGAACGCGCGGTGATACGGACTGAGATAGATACGGCAGTGCGATATCGACGAATCGCGCGTCCCTAGGAAATATCCCTAGGAATCGAAAGAGATCAGTCGGTGCAAGTGATAATATCGGTTGCGTTCATCCCCTCCTCTACGTCGCTACGTTGCTCTGTGTTCCGTTTGGCGTATTCCACTGTCGGGTCGTGAAGCAACGAAGCGGTCTTCGCCGAGCGTGTCGTATCGTGTGCGCGTTTCGCGATGATTCTGAATGAGTTCACCGTCGACTAAGTGCCTGAGGACGAAAGTGTGTGCCACGTTCGTTAATACCGGAACGGATGATGCTACGATACCGAACGGTGAACTATGACACGCCCGTGAAAAAACGATAACAACACTCCTATCCTCCGATTGACCAGAGAGACAAAACGACAGATAGATAGAGAGAAAGAGAGAATAACGCAATACGGCGGAAAGCTCCTGCTTTGTATATTCTTCGTGTGACACTCGCCTCGAGTGAAATCATGCTTCAGCCAAGAGCTACGTGAAGTACGCGAAACAGTGACGAAGGTAAGCCACGAATTATTTCGGATAGGTTGAACGTCAGAGAGCCGCGGAGACTTGACAGGTCTGTTTGTTTTCGTCTGTGCCTCGTTTCTCGATATCAGCGTGAAAGGGGTGGGACGATTACTTCCTATATCTCTGTTCAACCTATATAACCGCGAATAGTGCCGTGTATGTGTGGGAAATGAGTCGCGATAGTAACGTAATATCGCAGGTTGCTTAAATATTCTTGATCTCTCCTCCGATGTGCGCGTACTTTGAATTTTCTCTCGTTCATTTTCTTTCCTTCTTTCTTTCTTTTTTATGAAATAAGTCTCTCAATGAATCTTCGACCTTTCTCTCAATCAGATAGCTTACCGTGTTGTAGACTGAGAATATTTATCGAAACGCTTATGCGTTTCACGTATCTGACAATCGTACGAAGCGATATTGTTATTTTCGTCAGGAATCCTTAGTTTATATAAGAACCGTAGTATATCGGAATTTTTGTTGAAAAGCTTTTTAAAAAGTTAACGTGTTATTTGTGACACGTTGAAGTACTCGCGCAGCGTGTACATTTACATTTTGATACAGTATCACACCGCGATGAAATATACATTTTTTCATTGAATCAAAGTAAAATCGGAGATTTGACTTCAACAATCGTAGTATATTTAATTTATAAAAAAAAAGAATATGATATTAAATATCATATATTTACCTGTTTTATTGTGTCATTTCGCGCATCGATTATTAGTATGTGTTGTAAGTAATTTTTTATTTTCGAAGAACAAAATAAGTATTTGCGTCAATTTGAATATAACTGATATTCGAAAGATGAATAAAATATCAGCTTTTTTATCGTTTTTTGTGACACATGTTTTTCCGCGTAATACGTCCGTCACACTGCTACGAGGGCAATGCCGATGTTCTAATTATGATAATCAGAATGAATCATCAGTTAAAGGATTGAGTTAAAGGTGATAGAATGTGAATGAAATAACTAAGTACTTGTACGTAATTCTTTTCTTAATGCCACAACGAATTTCGTTAATGGGCAATTTGTTATTTCGTTCCAAACAAATTTTCTAGTAACTTCAACATTCAATACGTAGTCGTACGATTTAGTGTTATTTACTGTCACGAAAGTAGGTCAACAAATTTGTTGTAAATATTAAATTGATTTGAATGACATTTAGTAATGATAAGAACAAGTTCATCAACAACAAATATGAACTGTACCAATGTTTTAACTAAACTTCCTATGTACTATTTTTGGACAACACATATAATCTATTATGCATACAGGATTTAGATTAGATAATATCACTCTTAGAGAAAATTGTAGCTCAAAATAGGTATATAGGGGTCAAGTAAAACAGAGCTATTCTGTTCATTTCATTTCTTTTTATTTTTTTTTTTTTTTTACAGATACTGTATAATTTTCACATTGCATTGATTTATCATTTTATTTTATCATATTTTATTTATTTTATGAAAGAAATCTTGTGATTAATGTTATTGATAATATTTGATAAATATAATTTTCATTTGACAGTCAATACATTTCATATGAATGATAGTACTGATATCACAATAAATGATATATCTTCATTTTTTCTGATATTACATCTTTAGCAAATCCTCCAAATGTTTTATAATTTATAGTCTAGTAGAAATAATAATTCATACAATAGCATTTACTGATAAGAAGATATATGTGGGTATATATGTATATTTTATATAGTTTGGTTAATATATCGTTCACATATAATACATTTCAATTCATATATCTAAAATGTTTACAGCAATACTAAAGCAGTTAAGTAATCATTTTTTCAGAAAAAGGAATGGCCAATTTGATGGTAACTACGTCAAGTAAGAATAGTTCACGCAGTGCATCACCTAACAGAGGAAATACATTGACCTCACCTCAACCATTGTCATCTACCTTGGAACATATTTCAAAAGCACGTAATGCTTCACTGTAAGATTTGATTTTTTGTAGATGTTAACGTGTGTGCTTATATAGATTAAGATTAAAAATTCTTATTTTTTTGTAGTATTTTACATGAAACTGAAACATTAAGCTTATGCTTCAGTATGATATAATTAATGATACAATATTTTGTACTTACAAATAAGAAAAATAAGTTCCTAAAAAAAAATAAATAAATAAATGAAAAATAAATAAAAGGAGCACAGTACAAAATTAATTTGACTTCACAGTTCCCAAACAGGGGAGGGTAGTACAGGCAGTGGAAGTAGTGGTGGTGGAGGCAGCCTCAGCATGAAAGGTAGTAGGCAAAAATCACCAGGAACTGTGATTCGAGTAGATGCTATGGATGAACCAAATACCAATTTAATCACTGCCGAACAAGACGAGTTTGTGCCAAATATTCACTTACCAACTGATGATGAAGGAGTATGTACTTTGTTCTTTTAAAATAATTTTATTTTCAAAATGTTTAATATTTTTCAATTTATACATTTATATGTTTTCATTTTTGATTAACACATTCCCATCAATTATATATATATCAGTTTTGATAATTTATATTTCTAATAATGATATGTTATGATATTTAATATTATTAAAGTATTGAGATTAATGAAATTGATACTATTGTTTTTTTAAATGTTTATTACAGTAAATATGATTGTATATGCTTACATAAAATTACTTATGTAATGTGGCATCGTGGCATGTAATTTCACTGTGCTGCAAGGTCATCAACCATTACTGTATAATTAGGGTTATAGGTTAAGAAATTAAGTAGGTATTTATATAATATTTTAAGTGGTTTCAAAGCTAGAGAATCTTTGGAAATTCAAAGTGCAACTATACAAGTTATCGAACAGTAGACTTAGGGAAATGTGTTTTGTTAGTCCATAATTTACTTGTTCATAATTTACTTTTCAATCCTTGCAATTACTTATATGTCCATCAGGTTTGTATATTTTAATTATAAATTTATTTACAGGAACAATATCATGCAACACAATCGTTCCTATCAAATGGCTCCTCTGAATTAATAACTGATGATGTTGACTCTAACTCTGCTCGAGTTTGTCAAGCTATTGAGCACATTCAAAGTAAAATTGCTAAAACACGAGAACTTATAAGAATAGAACAAACTACACGTGATGGTAATTTTCCACAATTAACAGTTAATTAGTATAGTGCTGATATTTATCAAGTACTAGAGTGTTAAAATGATTGTCCGAATTATGATGAAATTTATATACAATAGCAATTTATGTCACAGTACGTATTATAACTAAAACATTAATTCATTTAATTTCTTTTCTTTTTACAGAAAATGTAAATGAATATCTAAAATTAGCTGCCAATGCAGACAAGCAGCAGCTTACACGAATCAAAGCAGTATTTGAAAAGAAAAATCAAAAATCAGCGCACAGTATTTCTCAGCTCCAAAAAAAATTGGATAGTTACACAAAAAAATTAAAACATTATGAGTTAAATGGTGCACCTACAAGTCACAGACAACCCAGAGAAGTGCTTCGGGATATGGGACAAGGACTTAAGTAAATAAATTTTATTTTGTATTAACTGTACTTTGCACAGTATTTTAATGGTAATAAATATGGTAATGTAAAGTATTATTATGATAATAATATAGTGATACAAAAAAGTTAAGAATATATATATACTTAAATCGTTATTAATAGGTGTAGACCTTTCTTTATTTTTGTTTTAAACGCTTATCGCAAAATGTATATATTTTACTAATAATTTTGATTAGTAGGTGTTATAAGATATATTATATAAATTATATACTGTATTTTATTAAAGAGTAATATCTCTATTATTGTTTTATATACCTATGTGCTTGTACTGAAAAAGTAGAAGTTTTTAATATAATAGAAAATTAATATATATTGTGTAAAAATTGAAATGTTACATTAAGATGCCAAACATGAAAAATTATTCCTTTAGTGTAATTTCTTTGTGTTCCATTTTTTTCTTTTTAATCTATCTTTTGTCCTAAATATAGAGTATGAGACTTTAATCTAATTTAAGATTCACTTCCAGAAACGTGGGTGGTAATATTAGGGTTGGAATCAGTGGTTTTTCAGGGTGAGTATTAGTGTAAAAATAGATTTTGTTAGTTTCTAAATCATCTCATTATTTATTGTTATAGTTTATTAATTTTGAAAAAATTAAATTTTAAAATACAATTACGTTTATGAAATGTAAGATTACTAATTTATTACTTATTATATCTTTCAGAAGTGTAATGTCCAAACCCAGAGAATTTGCACACTTAATAAAAAACAAATTTGGCAGTGCAGATAATATAAATACTTTATCTCGTGAGTAATTTTTATTACAATTGTTTTTTTAATAAATTAATATAATTTTATTCAGATCTAACTTATTTAATTTTTGAATAATATTCATTATCAGAGATGTTAATTAAGTCTTTGTGTTTAAAAAGCACTATCACTAAGCACATTTTGATTTATGCTAATAAATTTTGGTACTACAAGCAATAGTATGCACGTTTATTTTATTTAAAATATATATACAAATTGTATATGTAAATACACTATCAGAATATATAATCTAAAAATATAAGTTTTTTATTTATATATGTGAAAAATGATAGTACATATGCATAATAATTTATAACGTATAGTAGTCTAATGTATAGTTTTCCCATTTATTTCACACATTTAAGAATAAATAATATTTAATATTTTGCGCTATCATGGCAGTTGAAAGTAGTAAGTAACATTTGTGCAAATTTTTCTATTATATTCTTTTTTTATATTTTTATAAACATCCTGTTATTTAGAATATATTATATTTATATCTTACTTTGTAAAATCTTAATTTTTAACATTATAACCTTTTTTGTTGTATATGATAAGGAACATAAATTTTATATGTTTACACATTCCATTGATAGACAATTTTTATGTAAGAATGTTGTGTTTACATATTGTAAGCTTTATATTAATATTTTATTAACATTTCAAGTTTAATTATTTAATAATTTTGCCTTGTCTTTAGTGGCTTTTACAAATTCAAATGTTTGCTATTTTGCATATTAGTTATCCAATACATCAACAAGTTGTATGAAACGTACATATGAACATGAATTCAGAGAACAAAAGTTAATAAAGAAGACACAATTTTTACCTTAAGTTTACAAAACATGATACATTATTAATATACAACAAAAATGTTTTTGAATTGTCTTTAACTGTATTTAAAAGAGAGGAGTATCGCAACATGAAAAAATATATAAGCTGATTAGTTGTTATCAAAGGCAGAATAGTTTGGTATTGGATAACATTCTAACTTGCGACGTCTGTGTCCCTGCAGATGGCTCGACTTTTTATGTAAACGATACACCGCGTGCAGGTAATGGAGATAACGCTAGTGTTGAAGATGAAAAGGCTCATCATGGGTCAGCGACGTTGCCTGGCGGATGTAGTTTGGGATCAACTCATAGTGCCGCAGCAATGAAATTTCCATCCGAAGAAGGATCAGAATGTTCCAGTGTCACAAGTGAAAGCGGACCTGGTAGTAGGGGGCAAGCACACACATGTCACAGTAGTAATAATGCTGCACTTAGTCTCAAATCTATTTTCTCAGAACTACAAGAGCATAGAGAAAATTTGGAAAGAATGAAAGACAAATTAGAAGGTTTAAAGGTTTGTTTCTAATGATTTAAAGAATACATAAAACAGAGGAATACCAACATATTTGCATACGTTATAATTTTATACTCAATTTCTTCCTTAAACATTTTTAGAGCTTGCAACAAGAAGTGACATATCTTTCTCATGCTTTGCAAGAGGAACGTTTCAGATGCGAGCGTCTGGAAGAACAAATTAATGATTTAACTGAACTGCATCAAAACGAAGTAGAAAACTTGAAACAGACTATAACAGATATGGAAGAAAAAGTGCAATATCAAAGTGAAGATCGATTAAGGGATATACACGAAATGTTGGAGAGTTGCCAAACTAAAATTTGTAAAATGGAACATCAACAACAACAACATCAACAATACGTCACTTTAGAGGGTCTGGATAATAGCAATGCAAGGGCATTGGTTGTAAAGCTCATAAATGTAGTATTGACTGTGTTGCAAGTTATTTTACTTCTGGTTGCAACAGGTGCTGGTATAATGATGCCTTTCCTTAGAACCAGGTACACTTATTTCATATCGTAATATGTTTAACTTTAATTTTTACAGGAAAGATTTATTGATAGGGAAATTACAGGAAATTACAAAAAATTGATACATATGTATGAAATTAAATATTACATTTTACAGCTTAAATGTACAAGCTTTCTGAAGTAAATTTACTTCAAAATATATCATGTACTTATTTATTTTCTATTTATAACAAGCAGATAGTTATCATATAATAATAGTTCAGACGTTTTATCAATATATATACTTCTGTTGTATCATTCTTGTTTCATTTTTCATTCACATTCATCTCAAATCATACTTCATCACGTACGCCATCTGATTTTAATTTCGCACACTCATTATTTTATTTTGTTTTCACATCTCTGTTGCAGTTGTACTAAGCCTCATTGTTTCATGTGCAGGGTGCGCATATTAACAACTACGTTTGTTGTATTGGGCATAGTATTTGTGCTCAAACAATGGCCTGAGGTTCATGACGTCGGCAGTCACCTCATGCGCCACCTTAAACAGACGCTCGCCGTTAAGTAGCATCGTAAGTAAATTATTATTATCTTATCATTATTATCTTATCTCTTAGTAAAAAGTAAAAATTAGAAATACATTCGTTAAAAAATACGAAACAATATTAATTCTTAACGGACGTTTGTTGACACTAAGCACAAAATATAGATACCAACGTCCGATAAGTGTTAATAGCCTAGTTAATAGTCCTGTTAATAGCCTAATCTATTTCAAGTAAAAAGGTTTAATACTCTGTTTATTTGAAGTATAAAAAAATAACTTATTCTAGGGTGGTATACTTAAATTTACCATACCCTGTGATGAAGAAAAATTGTACACATTGATCAACATTTTGGACCTATTTATCAGTGCTGTAGTTTTGGAGCAATAATAGTAGGTATATGCGTAAATTGTTTCATTTATATTTTAAATTCGATCATATTCATCACTATTACATTAAATCAGATGAATGATCAAATCTGTTTGATACTATTAACGGAATTACAAAATTCAAAACATATTTTGCTGTGCAAAAATGTTTCACTTAGGAAAAAGAAATTTATTAGAAATGATAAAGATAAAAGTGTCTTTTGTCTCTTATGCAAATATTGTAAATTTATTTAGAATATTTTAATTTCTATTTATGTAAATTTGTTAAAAGAAAACAATATGCATTTGATAATTAATTGTGCGCGAATAAAAAAGAAAATTATAATTTATAATAAAATAAAAATTTCTATGAAAATTTAAAAGAGGCAGTAACTATAACGCTGTACACTGATATTGCTTGATTACATACGGCACATTGTTAGAAGAATTTACTCTAATGTCATGCGATTAAGTTCACTTTTACACGAATCATTGATTAATATGAAATTAAAAAAAAAAAAAATTATTGAAAGCGAAAGTACTGATTAAAAGGTAGAAAAGAAAAATTGTTCTATTATTTAGTGTCTGTGGGAGGTGTTATCACCATTTTCGGGATTATGGTTCGTACATTTGATATTCTAGTAACGTGTAAGTTTATCACAAATAAAATGTTTATAATTACAATCGTCCAATTGCTAAACAATAATATAAATTAAGACAGCAAAAGAACACTTAAATAACTGTAGATATTCTTCACTTCAAGATGTATAAAATATGTGATATATTCTTTAGTATTGACAATGAGGTGGAGTAATTTGATCGACTGTAGTGAAACCGTATCCTTATATGCAATTCACAAACTATGACATCACATTCATGAGAACACAAAAATTGAATACAGGCACTTGTGTAACATTCAATATCAAAAGAGGACCAACATGTTTCATTCCTCTTACTCTATAACGTTAATTTATTTCATATATACTACAATCTTTCAGAAATAAATGACATCAGCTGTGTTATCTGTAGTCTCATGAATGTTTCAAACCACCACAGACACAAGAATGCGTACATATTATATTGAATATAAAAAAGAAATGAACCATGACAGATGTTGAAATGAGAGAAAGACTGATGGACTACATCGCTGTTACAATTGTGAGTAATTTAATATTTGTGGCAGTTTTGCGTTGCTATTCATTGACGAAGTATTAAAACGGTAAAACGATTGAAAAGAAAAAGAAGAAATAGAAGAAGTGCAACGGTAATTACAATTATACGAACAAAAGATAATTCTTAAATTAACATAGGTGCTCAAATCCATGAGTCTACAAAATATTTTGGTCTGCGTAATTTTTTTAATTCTATTATCACTACTAATGGCGAAGTATCATTTATTTCACTATGTTCCAAACTTTCATCTCTTTGTAAGCACAGAATATCACGGGATGTCATAAAGTTTCACAGCCTAATACGATATTATTTTGTGAATATGTGGCAAGTAAAGAAAGAAATAATTTTCCGGTAATTATGATTTTTTTTTTTTTTTTTTTTTTACTGTTTAATACGTAAAATTCTCTTTATGTTTTATATAAATGCATAGCCTTTAATTTGTATTAAGTTCGTACATTAGAATTTTTGTTATTTGTATATATTGGATTATGTACTGTTATCGTTTCGTTGATCTTGATGAAGTTCAAGAAGAAGATCATTGTTTTAAACGACAAACAAAATCTGTAAATAAAATAAATTTACGTAGTAATATATTTCCTTTTTTTTTTCTCGAGCCTATTTTTCACGAATGCAATGTCAAATTTCCTAATTTTTTTTATTTAAAGCTATAGCTCTTTGAATTATCGTATTTTTCTTATTACGATCACTGCTTTTGTAATATTTGTTCAACACCATTTTTATAACTTTTATATATGTTCAATGCAAATACTGCCAAAAGAATTTAACACGAAAGACATGAAAAAATTGATAATTTACGAGAGATGCAAAAACGATGGTTGATCAAAATTTTATGTCCATATTTTTAAGAGATCGAAAAGGCAAGGAAGTTTGATTGTGTATTTGTAACTTCATCAGGCAAAATTTTGTATTTCAACGGGTCGCGTATATTTTATTTTATTCCCTCAGATTGACTTTCTTTACAATTGTGTTATATAAAAATTTGTTCAATTAAATTTATAATTATAATGATAACGTTTCCTTCGAATAATCCTCTTGCGTTCCTACAAATAGTCGTTTTTTATGTCTATAAATTTATCAATACGTCGCTGTGACTATACTAAGTTTATATATAAGCGTAAAAGTTAAAAATCAGTTTTGGGATCAATATAATTATATATACAAAATTATCATACGATTTGATGTCCGTACTAAACTCTCCAACACTTGCAAAAACGAAATGAAATAATTACAATAAAGATACATTATCGATGCATTAATTCTATTGAATTCAATGTTATATTGATTCTGCAAGAGAGATTTCTAATTTTACGTTGTTTAAATCAAATTTTCGACTAAAAGATATATGTTTATTAATTATGTAAGTGATAACTAGACAAAATATATAGGGTGTTAATGCGCTTATACATTACTGTAATTATTCTAATTATCACTGCTACGTAAACTTTCTTTCAAGATTACGTACATTTATTCATTGTTAATGATTATCAGTTATCAGTTATCTTTAAAATAAAATAAAAAGATTATATTTGTATGGAGATAGACAAATAATTGTGAAACGTAAAGTGCAAGAGTTGTACGTCCGATTTCCCAGTTGTAGTTTCTTATTATAGGAAAAGACACCCTATATGTATTGTATAGCGTTAGATCGTGGTGCTTTGTAAGATACACATGTAATCCAATATTAGAGAACTTATTAACATCATCGACCACTGATTTAGCGAGGGCCCCTACCTGCACGCTTAAACAAAAACATTTACATTTTACAGTAGCAATGTGTTGGACGTAGCAGAAAAAAAAAAAAGAAGCGATTTAACTAACGCAAAAACAGAAAAAGAAGAAAAAAGAAGTTGCAAATATGTATTTATATAAATCAGAAATTACACACATGTCAAACAACGATGGACGTATTTTGTATCTTACAATGTTACATTTTTCTATGAGTTTTTCTTTTTATCGTGGCTATTTACAATTTTATATGTATTTTGTATTGACAAAGCTTCACGGGAAAATGTAAAGAATATGCTTAAATAAGTTACGTAAAGAGTCAACGTAATCCTGGAATTTGATGAACGTTACTCACACTTCCCATAATTTTAGGGGCCCCTCCCCCATTATAGTTGTAGTATAGAGAGAGGAAACAAAGTAACGAAACAAATACATTGTCATCGATGCCTTGCATAGGTAGTTAATGTCAAATTATAGATTAAATATTTGTTGTCAATTGTAGGACGATGTAGAAAATAGGAACAGCGATTGTAATGGAAATTGTTAACACGCTAGACACATACACATGCGTATATATGTATATTATGCATACACACGAGTGTACGTATGTAATAACTGCATAACAGGTCAGTGTAATAACGTAGTTAAAGACAAAAATAAGTTTATGTCCATTTAAAGAAAAAGAAAACAAAAAAAAAAAAAAAAATGAATATACGCGCATAATGCCGTATTATGTTATTGCTGCTAAACGACAGTTTTCGAGCTCAGTATCAATTTAGCAGCTCTTGTCATTAACATTATTATTTAATACCGTTTCGAAATAAAAAGAATTTTTAATAAATATAATATCTTTTTCTATCATTTGGATCAACCTTTATTATTAATTAAATTCGTTAGATATTTGAAAGGACATAAATCATTTGTTACTTTAAACTATGTAATATATTTGGGGATAATTCTGAATCTGATTATAAAGTTATTTTGTCTGAGAGGATTTGTCAATAATATTACAATCATCACAATTTTACAAATAATGTAATCGTTTTATTATTATATATCACAATTTCTACTATGTATAGTGCTGAAAGCCGTTTTATTTTTTAAAAAAACCACAGAGACGCCATGGAAATATGCACTGTGTTGCAGGTGATTATATATAACTCTATATTTTTGTTAAATTTAAAAAATTATACTGTTAATTTTTTAAATTTAACAAAAACCACCATTTTATAGTATCTTCTCGCAGTAAAAGTAGCTATCAGCCATTAATTCGATAAATAATAATGTTTTGCTGATATTAATAAGAAAATATTTTATTTTCTTTATTTATGATAATCATATTTTATGTTATATAGCTAGTGGATGTTATGTCATTTTGTTCCTTTTTGTTTCGTGACATTTATAACAATTTATAATACACACAATATAAAGTATAAATTCTCATGTAATGATTAAAATGGATCATTTCTTCTAACATATTCCCATGTTTCTAAATAAATAACGTTTGTGTTATTTCAATGACGATATACGTTACATTTCTCAGAAATACGCTGAAAAATAAATTATTAATTGGCTCATTTCAATTTGTTTATAATCTTCATGAAAATAAACATAGATATTTGATTGAAATTCGAGAAATTTCTAAAAAATTATAATAATATCTTTATAATATATGTGATTGAAAAAAATATATTATCAAGTTAAAAATCAGATTCTATAATGCACATACGTAGAAGCTTGTAAATAAGCTTAGTGGTTTGATTAATAATAATTATTGATCTTCGAGTAGTTTTAGAGCAAAACAAATTGCAAATATAAAAGTAGACAATTTAAAAGCAACATACTTTGGTAAAATATCAATACCGATATAAAAAGAAAATGATAATGTAAATAATGATTTAATTTCTTCTTTACTTTTTATATGTATAAGTGACTTTAGAAAACATTGTTATCCCTTGCAAAGAATTCTCGAAAATATATTCTTTGTATATAATTTTAACATATATGCTACAGTAAAGGAATACATCGTGGTGACTAATGCCGCTTTTCATAAAATGCAGACTCGATATTTCATTTCCTATCATGCGTTGTTCGTATATACTTCGACGTCTCCCAACTTTTGATTGTAAGTTTCAATCTGCGGTTATTTGAATTCCTTCTTGGGAATCTCGAAGTACAATTTCTGCTGGTAATATATTTTTCACTTCATTTTGACGAGGAACTGGTTCATCTTTTTGCACCGGTGGTGCACTATGGTGCTTTTTTTTATGACACATCATGGTCGATCGCGATACAAATGTTTTGCCACATGCGTCACATTCATACGGTCGCTCTCCAGTATGTAATCGTTTGTGAATGGCCATAGGAGTAAACTGTGTGAATGTTTTACCGCATACGTCACACCTGTAAGGTCGTTCTCCGGTATGCAATCTTCTGTGACACCTTAACGCTGCCCTTCTGGCGAATACTTTACCACACATATCGCATTTAAAGCTTTTCTCTCCTGTATGCATTGTCGAGTGGATTTTAAGATCGACTCTTGTTAAAAATCCTTTACCACAAACTTCGCACAAATACGGCTTTTCACCCGTATGAATGCGTAAATGCGTGTTCAGATAACTTTTACTAACAAACATTTTATTGCATACTACACATGGATACTGACGATTATCCATGCCCGAGTGTATTTTCTGATGACTTTTACAAAGTCCTTTCGTTATAAAACCTCTACCGCAAATTTCGCAAACATACGGTTTGACTCCAAGATGTCTGTTTTGATGATCTAACAGTGACTGCTTTGTTTTGAAATGTTGTCCACAAGTGTTACATGGAAAAGGCTTCAGATCTGAATGCACTCTTTGGTGAAGGACAAGATAACTTTTAGATTGAAAACCTTTACCACACGTGGAGCAATTATAATCAAATTGTCCTGTATGCGTGGCTGTGTGTTGTGCAAGCCCGATTTTACTACGAAATGCTTTTTCACAAGTCACACATTGAAAAGGCTTTTCACCAGTGTGTTTCCGCATATGTTCTTGCAATTTGTAATTCGTCCTGTATTGTTTTCCACATTGAGTACAAACTTTTGGAGTCCATTTTTGCCTTACCGTTGTCTGTTTTTTTTCTTCTATATTTATATCATTTTGAGAAGACGCTAACTCAGGCTCTACAACTTCCTTTTCTTTGCTGATTGTTTTACTTTTATATACATCACATCTTTCTTTATGTACATTTAAGGCATTTACACTTGTAAAATATAAACCACAGGGACAGCAGCAGAAATATTGTTCGAAATGTGCTATCATATTATTTGAACCTAACGTCGCTTCGTTACAAAATGGACACACATACCAGTGTGAGCCTGTTTCATCTACTGTAGGATTATTCAATGTTGATTCTAATAACGCATGCTTGGCTCTTTTTGTATATTCTACTAAAATTTCTGAACTTCCAGTTGTTATTTGACTCGTTGACGCAATAGTATTTGTTTGAGAAGTTGTATGATTAGGAGTTTCTCTTTCAACAACACGTGTTTCTTCTATATCACTACCAGTTTCTGGCTGAGTAGGAGCGAAGCTCTCATGTGATACCTATAAATTAAAATCATTTATTGGACAAATTTACATTACCTACTTTTCATTTCTATTTGCATAACTTACATTATTTTCGAGTACATTTGTCGGATCTTCTGTAGGCAATCTATCTTGCAACCTGTGATATTCCTGTTTTATTGGTACTGATTCGTACTTTACATTGTCACAGTAATGTACAATTGATTCGCGATTTTGATCTTCAGGATTTATTGAAGTAACATAATTTATTCCTAATTGACTTAAATGACCGCTCACTGTTAAATTTCCAACTACAGTCATATCACCCTCCAAATGCATTGCTATTTGATGATTAGAAACCTGCAACAAAAATGTATGTATTTAGGTTACATTTAACGTGTCATTACATTAAGAAATACCTTAGAATGAAAGTATTATTGTAATAAATATAGTACAATTTATTTCAGCAAGCATATTAGGTTTATTTGTTCATTTACTTCTCGTATATGTTCATCCACCATTCTGGCTGTATCTCCATCTAAACAGTCAATACCAGTAACCTCAATATCAGTATCCTGTTGTCCCATTTCTTCTTGTGTAACAACTTGTTCACCAGTTGCCAAGTCTATTTCATCCATGACTTGCATGGTATGTATAGTAGGCTCTGCTGTTTCCTGAGTGGTTACATGATTTTGTACATTTTCCATGTCATTCTGTATTCTGTTAATATTTCTTTGAATTCTCTTCATTTCTTCTACTTCTTCCAAGTCCCTTTTCGATATGCGTACAATCTCTTGCTTGGCAATTTCCTTTAACATTTCCATGAACATTCCCTCAGTATGTAAACATTTCTCACGAAAATCAAATAACTGATCCAATTTGTAAGCACACTCCTCGCACACCACTTTTGGCAGTTGATCAGTCATAGACACCTAAAAATAATCAATTAACTGACAACACTGATACAATAAATATGTATACACATGTATATGTACATCCTTTTAATGAACATGCTGAATGCCATCACAATCTTCAGTCTTTTCAAAGCAATTGCATATGATTTGAGACTAATGCACGGCTTGTTCTTTGTCATAAGAAGATCGTGAAACCTTGCACTAATTTTCTTCCTCTATTTATAGTTAAATTAGAAAGAGGGGATGAAGACAGATCACTGAAGATTGCAGCGAAATTGCTCTTCTACCGTTTGTGCATGACTTTACCTGCACTGGCAAACATGCGGCTATTTTCTTGTCAATGTTGCGCATCTGATCGCCGGCTTCGAAAATTGGTAATCCCATGAGGATACCTGTTTTAGTTGCGCATAGTCGACATAAGTAATCAAATTCCTCGACGACGGCCATATCAACAGAACGAGGAAGATCGTCTCGTTGCCAGATTAAAACGGACTGCTTCGAAGGACCGGAACGATTTTTACTTTAAGAAACCCAATGGCCAAGGTCTTTTTACGTGATTTGAGAAACTTGTGCCGTACATTACGACATTTCTTAATTCGTCTCCTGCCGATCTTTAATTGAAAGTTTCTCTACTCTTTTACAGATATGCATTATCCGAGGATATTTGTCAAGTAAGTTTGCGTTCACACCATCAGAGACCCTCTTACAATCAGTCGTGGCATCCGTAGCGGGGGAATTAGCTTGCGCTGCTCTCTTTTCATCTAAAAAGAATATGTTTCGTAGGTGGCGCGCTGAACATTCTTTTGATCGACTGGCGAGCTATCGAATATCGAGAGATATTTGCAATTACATTTTTGAGCGATTCTTATTTCGATAATTTTTATTTGTAGGGATGTATGATGATAATTTGAGGACAAAAATCATTGGATTTAAAAATAATTAGAACCACATAGATATGTTAATTCGTTAGATCGTAGATAATTTTTTTTTAGTAGATAATTTCATTGTCGAAAAAAATTCTTCATTTAAAAAAGTAAGTTGTGTACTACGGTATTACATACTTGAAATGAAATTTCGTACACGTTTATTAACTTGTTGAAATTAAATTCTATCAAGTGTTTTAAATGAGGAAAGAAGAAAGAATATATTAAATGATTCTTTTTAATAATTTTATATTAAATATCTAAATATTTTGCAAAAAATAGTGTTCATATAATTAATATAATGATATAAAATCTATGTTTTTATTAAATTTTTATTTAGGCACAATAAGATAAAGTGATTAACACCATTTTTACCTTTTAGGTTATTAAAAATATACCTTTTAGGTAATTAAAAATATATATTAATTTTTGTATTGTTATAATGTGAGCTTGCGTTCATATACAAGCGTTTGTTCATCATGTCACTATATAAACGTGCTTTACTGAATTACTAATAAAAATGGCGACATCAGGTAAATCAGGAAACTTACAAAAGCGAAAATTAGTGACAGAACGAAATAATACAGATGAAGAAATGGCTAGTGAGTATTTTCAACTACATTTTGCATGACTTAATTATTATCTGCCTTGAATACTTGCTGATAAAATAACAAGTTTATTGTTTACATGCTTGAATTTTAAACTGCTGTTTATCTTATTTTAGTTAGCATGATTGAATAGTTAAATCTATAATTATTCTAAGTAAAAATGTATATTGTTTTGACATTTATAAATTTGATTTTAACTTAAGTAAATTTAATTGCCCAGAAATAATTTAGTTTTTCAAATGTATAGTTTCTAACCTAAAAGTTTTTCTTGATTACAGAGAAAGCTAAAATTGTTATAACAAATTCAGAACCTCCACGACTGTGTCCTTATTTAGATACTATAAATCGTCAATTTCTAGACTTTGATTTTGAGAAGCTATGTTCAGTATCGTTATCAAGAATTAATGTATATGCTTGTTTGGTATGTGGAAAATATTTCCAAGGTAGAGGTACAAACACTCACGCTTATACACACAGCGTAGCTGAAAGTCATCATGTTTTTTTGAATCTCCATACTTTAAAATTTTATTGTTTACCTGACAATTATGAAATAATTGGTAAGAAAATGTTTCTTTATTTTGTCTACCAAGAATCAGTGATGTTTCTTAATATATGATAATTATTACGCAGATTCATCATTGGATGACATAAAATATGTTTTAAATCCAACATTTGATAAAGCACAAATTGCGCAGTTAGATAAAAGTAATAAGTTATCGAGAGCCATAGATGGATCTTTATATTCACCTGGTATTGTGGGAATGAATAATATTAAAGCAAATGATTATTGTAATGTTATTTTACAAGTGAGTTATTTTGAAGTACGTTGATTCTTTTTAGTTCTCCTTTATAGTACAATTATAATAATTCAATATTTTAGGCACTTTCTCATGTTACGCCTTTAAGAGATTTCTTTTTGAGGGAATCTAATTATTCTCATGTCAAAAGGCCACCTGGAGATTCTTCTTATCTTTTAGTTCAACGATTTGGAGAATTAATGAGAAAATTATGGAATCCACGTAATTTCAAAGCACATGTCAGTCCACATGAAATGTTACAAGCTGTTGTTTTATGGAGTAAAAAGAGGTTCCAGTTTACTGAACAGGGTATAAAAAAATTGTATTGTAACAAATATTGTTATTTCTTATTAATAAATGTTATTTACAAACATAAAATTTTTAGGTGATCCAATTGACTTTCTTTCGTGGTTCTTAAATGCTCTTCATCTAGCATTAAATGGTACAAAAAAACGTGATTCTAGTATTGTATATAAAACATTTTTGGGTCACATGCGGATATATACACGAAAGATACCACCACTTGAGTTAGATGAAAGTCAGAGGAGCGAATTACTTCATACTGTAGAATATGGTGAAACTGTAACAGAAAGCCCATTTCTATATTTAACATGTGATTTGCCACCACCACCTCTTTTTAAAGATCAATTTACTGAGAATATTATCCCTCAAGTAAGTATTAAACATAAGCTTTGATCATCGCATAAGATATATGTTTTTTTTAATTTGTTTATACAGGTTAATTTATATACATTATTAAATAAATTTAATGCCGTAACTGAAAAAGAATACAAAACTTATAAGGAAAATTTTATGAAGAGATTTGAGATAACAGAACTTCCTCCATATCTTATACTTTATATAAAAGTAAGTATACAACAGTGTACTGAAAAATTCATTAAAAATAATTAGGTAGGCACATTTTTTATTTCTTTTGTTTTACAGAGATTTACAAAGAACACATTTTTTGTAGAAAAAAATCCCACCATAGTTAATTTCCCAGTTAAGTAAGTAATATTTTACAATATTATTTTATTAATGAATAATGTGAATAATAAATTTGAAAGTATATACTGCTTTCAGAAATGTTGATTTTGGGGATATTTTAACACCTGAAGTGAAACAAAAACATCCATTTACAACATACGATCTAGTAGCAAATATAGTTCATGATGGTGAACCTGGTCAAGGAACATACAGAGTCCACATTTTACATAGAGCAACTGGTCAATGGTATGAGTTGCAAGATTTACATGTAACCCAGATTTTACCTCAAATGATAACATTGACCGAAGCATACATTCAAGTATGTATTACTAACAAATATTAGTTTGAATAATATTAAATAATAAAATCTTTCCTAATCTTTCTTTAATCTTTTCAATCTTTTTTCTAGATCTACGAACTAAAAAAGGATATATGTACAGAAAATGGTGATAATAAAAGCAAAAGAATTATGTGATAGATACAATTTTATAAATAAAATATTTCAATTTTTCACTTTCCCATATCTTTTGTTTCATACTAACCCCAATAAATAAAAAATAACAGATTCACTATACAATCTACTTTTGTACATAAAAATCGCTACATAAATTATCATAGATATTTTGTAAATTTATTCAATTTTCTGCAATGATAATTCTACTAATTTAAGGTAGCGAGATAAAATGAGAAACGTAAAACCGAATTTAATAGAGAGAGAAATTCTGAACGCTAACCCTTCTTACGTGTTTGACCCTGTGGCCCGCCGATCGCGTCGAAAATTGCCGAACTTTACCGAGAAGATCGGAAGCACAAACTGGAAGTAGTAGCGGCGACAGTTGGTGGGGGAATCGCGCGTGGTGGGGATCGCAGTGTCGCGCCGAAGCCGAAGCGAACCGGAGTAGAGCTACAGCCGGCTACGCGAAATGATCATGAGCGAACGTTTTCTGCAATTCGCGGTTTTTCCATCTCTTTTTTTCTGTCGCGAGTTGTCTTTCTTTTTTCGCAGTGCACCGGGATAAACGTGTTTCGCGTATCGTTTCGCAAACGCGCTAGTGATACTGACGTTTCTCTCTCCCTGGTCGTATAATTCATTCAGCCGCGAGTGGTTTTCTCTGAGTGTGTACATACGTTGTGTTGTCTAGTGTGTTCTCAGCACGTGGATTACTGTTGTTGGGAGCGACGATCACTTGGTGAGTCCCTCGTTTCGATAATTTCCTTTCGAAAAAGTTCAAAGTTCCATGCGCATGAGCTACGAGATACGTAAGTTTACAAATGTTCACGAAAAGTATAATCACTGGCATTAAGAACTATTTCGAATACTCTTGCGGCGATAATGGTTCCGTAGTATTTTCTGTGACCGGCATTTGAGAATCTCTATCCTCTTCAAAGCGTTCCCGCGTAAGGCTATAATTACAATGGCCACGTATTCGAATTAGCGTTTTGATTGGCATGTAACATCTGCAAATCGAAATACATTCGTAAGAATTTCCTATAAGCAGACCAAAAACTATTTGTACATACTTTTATTCGCCGATGAATCTTTTCATTCTTTTATTACAGTCTACGCGTCATTTTCGTAGTCACGTGACACGAAGTTTAACACATTTGAATCTAATCTTAATTACTATGATTTTGACATATTGACTATTGCATTCATCCATTTCATCATTAACACGCGTGTCAGTACCAAAATTCGGTGCGGCGAAGCTCGAGAGCCACGTTTCAATGCTAATTTTTCTCGTTGCTTGGGTTATTCTTGTACATGCACATGGTCCACCGTGATTCCGATTTATGTTGGCGTCTTGGCGGTACGCGCTGCTTTCCAGTAACCGCTCCGAATACCTGTTCCATGCGAACCTCAAAAAAATTGTCTGATTGCGTGGCCTCATCCGCGGCGGAGCAGCGAGTTTGAACGTTCCTCGGTTAAAAAGTGGGGAGGTACGTTGACTCTCGAAGAAGCTGCGAGTTTCGGATTCCTAGCATCTCGCTTGTCGGTAATCGTTGCATCGTGTAAACCAGTTTCTGCGTGCGAGAGGATGACATATCAAAGGCACGTCGCGCACTTTGCTACACTGCCATTTTTTTTTTTTTTTTTTTTTTTTTTTTTTTTTTTTTTTTTTTTTT
>CAJDYZ010005420.1:1400-14165 GCA_903986555.1 Heterotrigona itama
ATTTTAACGTGAAATTCAATCCCTTTAATAAACGTTTCGTTCTGAAAAAAATTCTCTAGATTAAATGATTGGAATGAAATTCAGGTAATTAAACTTTAATTGTTATGCTCCATAAGAATATCAACAAAAATATTATTCAATCACTTTCACTTTGAAATGTTGCAAAAATAACTTTGAAAAAAATTCTTTCCTATTAGAAGAGAAGTTCTAGAAGAAGAAATAATGATTTAACAAAGTTGAAGAAATAGAAAAATCAAGAAAGGTCTCCTTCCCTTCCACATCCATAAGAAATCCAATAAAAATAAAAAAGAGAGAAAAGAAAAAAAAGAAGAAAAAGAAAGAAAGAAAAAAGAAAACACTGACAAACCAAATATATACACAAAACAATAAATGCATATTAAAATGCAAAAACAAAAACAGACCAAAATTGCACTTTTAAATGCAAAAAGCATAAAAAATAAAATGGCTGAAATGAAAAGGATATGATATATGTCAGATAGACATATATGTATGAATAAAATATAAGAATGTTTTATTCCTGCGTTGTTTTTAAATAAAGTAGGAAAATACAGTTTATTATAATATGGACTGACAGAAATATAATCTTAGTGCTGCGGTAAGGAAAAAGATTGCTGCTCTCTATTCGCTCGCACTCACAATTCTGTCGAATCTCTTTTTGATCTGCTTCTTTAAAGCCTTCGTTATTCTCTCTCATCCACACAAACATTTGTACTTTTAATGATTTTGAGTTCTAGGTCTGAGCAGCTAAAACAAATATCACAGGCCTAGCCTTCACTCCACATGGCGGCTATTGTGTCTCGTCTTGGGTACGAGAAAGTTCCGGGCCCTTTCCCAGAATTCCCAATCCTACATAAGAATGTGACATAATAGCAATAACCAAAACATGGTCCTCAAAAATACAACTATCAAATCTAAAACAATACAATTAGAAAAAATAGAAAATTATGGTTCAACCAAATCATAGTTCTCACAAATACAACTATCAAATCTAAAACTACAATACAATTAGAAAAAATAGAAAATTGACCAAAAGCAAGAGAAGTGTCTTGACTATGCCTATCATCAGAAACAACATTAACTACAAAAGACAAGATGTCGAATGCATTAAACTTTAATGATTAAGGACAAGATTGAAACAATAACAATCAATAACAACAATAAAAAAATATACTTGATGTATAAAATTTCAACCTACAATCTAACCATGAAACAATGGAACATATTCACCAAATCAGACAACTAACATCAGACAAAACTCAGGTACAATAATCATAAGAGACTTCAAAATAAATTAACTAAACACAAGACAACACTACATCGTTGCTTTCACAATCTTAACGAAATGGTGAAGATATAATGATAACAATAAAGAATCAATACTAAAGATACTGAATAATCAATTGGCCATAAAAGTATCATGCAAAAGGAACATAAACATTTCTATATATTTAAAGGAAAAAAATGGAAAAAAGAAATTTGAAGAACACTAACAAAACTACAAAATATCAATAACATTCATTGAGCAAAATAAAGATCAGAAATCTTTGAAGGGTCATTTTGCTTAAGGTTGTACAAGTAATATATTGCAATCATTTTGGAAACACACACACACACACACATAAAATATAACATGAAAACTTATTAATTTTTATACTATATATTATCATAAGAATAATGTCAATATCATAAAATATAATTCAAAATTATGAAAAATATACAAATTAATCTAATTATATCTATTGCGTATCTAATTGGGCTTGAATTGTTGCTTGTGGAGCGTTTTACTCGTAATCATAGGTTAATGATTAATTAATTAAATTATATTCCAATTTATTTATATTTATGAATATAAGTAAATTGGAAAATAAACTCTGGGTTTAACTTTACATTACTAAGGATTTAAAGCATATCAGAATTTTTAGATTGATAACAGAATGAATTTTTAATTCTCGTTTTTTTGTTATTTAAAATTTCTTAAAAATGCTAAATATTCAATTAGAGAAAACGTAAAATATTAAAATATCTATATTTTATTAAGTTAAAATTAATCGGAATACATATATATTTAATATTTTGGTGATCATTTGAATAATAACCAGAATCAATTATTTAATTCAAATATTTAATTTCGACATTTAATCAATTAATGAATTAATCGATAAACTATATATTAACTTATATGTTGCAATTCATATTTGGCGCGTCAAGCTGAAGTTCATTCGGTTAGTTTTTAAAATTCGCAGTAAGAGGGAGCTTAGGTTATAACGTCAGACTACACTATAAGCACTATGAATGACATAATTATTTACATTTTACATTTAACTTGATTTTCATTACAAACTACGATATTTTAACTAATGTTTACTAATGTATAGGTAACTAATGTGTGGTTAGATTAAATTATTTTCATAAAATAATTCATCCAAATAAAAAATTCAAGTATGCCTCCAAAAAAAAATACAAATACTTCAAAAGCAAGTAAATCAAAAGCTGTAGAAACTGGAAAAGAAGAAAAGAAAGGAGGAAATGCTGTGAAAGTAAGTCTTTTATATTTATATCAAATTATTAAAATATTTTTGACTATATATGTGACATTTTATGTTAAAACGATATAAAATTTATTTTTTATTAAACTTTTTTTTAAATTGTTTAATCATATAGGTTAGACATATATTATGTGAAAAACAATCAAAAATTTTGGAAGCTTTGGAAAAATTGAAAGCCGGGGAGAAATTTAACGAAGTTGCTACTACATATAGTGAAGACAAAGCAAGATCTGGGGTAATTTGTATATATAATATAATATAAATACATTGTTACATCTTTCTATTATCATATAACTATCAAAATTTTTACATTCCTCTAATATTTGTCACTAGAAATGATTACTGCATTAATACTATTACATTAAAAAATATAATTTCATTTATGAAATCGATATTAATACATTAATCAAATATGTTTTATATTTTTCAATATTATCAATAGTTTCGATTTAGATGTTCAAGAAACAACATTAAATTAAATATCTTATACATATGTACATAGAATGTTTACTCAATGGAATATTTCTTCAGTATACGAAAAATTCTATTGTCTTTAAAATATTAAATATATTAAAATCTATTTGTCTTTAAATATACTATTTAGAAAATTTTTTGATTACTGTATAATTACAAAATGGTATTTTATTTTGTTAAAAATGTACATCTTAAAGTACAAAATAGCAACATATTATTAAGAATAATGAGTATAGTACATGTGTATTTTCATTATGAATGAGAAATGCTCGTAAATATAATAATATAAAATGTATTTTTTTTATTTTTATTTATGCAATCTTGAAAATCATTGAATTACATATGTCTGAAGAATATAAAAAAATATGTAGCATTCTATGATTATGAAAAATTTGTTTTTATATGCTACTCTTATATATTATTTGTGAAAAAAATGCTGTAAACAATATCTATATATTTATATTATTTCTGAAAACAAAGAAATATATTTCTGTCTAGTAATTTTGAAAATTAATATTTGAAAAAGGGTGATCTTGGATGGATGACTAGAGGATCTATGGTTGGACCTTTTCAAGAAGCTGCATTTGCATTACCAACCTCTTCTATTAGTTCTCCAATTTACACAGATCCTCCAATTAAAACCAAATTTGGCTATCACATTATAATGGTAGAAGGTAAAAGATGAATAATTTATAAACAATATTATACATTTAATATATAAATATGCTTGTATCCAATTTAGTTTTATGCAATTATCAATAATTTGTATAGTAATGTTTATTACAAAATAATATTTATTAAATAAATTTTTATATAACACATCATTTTACATTATCTTCTTGTATATATTTATAGTATAATATTATAACAATAATATAATTGACTTATAACAATTTATATATTAAACAAAAAAAAATTGTTTCTTTATTTTAAAATTAACATCTACATAAATTATATATTTATAAATATACTTAAAATTTGTACTTTTATAGTATATAACAAATAAATTATGATATATATTAATAGTTTCAAAAAATAATCATTGAAATATAATATATATTTCATATTAATGAAATAATATCCATATTTCCATTATTAAAAGCCATGTGTAAAGTATATTTTACTTTCCCTTTTTTTTAAATATAAAATTCTCCTTAAAATGTATCAGAAAAGAAATATTTTATTACTTTTGAGATAGCTTCAATATATTAATAAATTTGTAATAAACATAATAAGTATACATAACAAGTATTAAGTAATTATAATTATATAATATACAGTAAAGCTATTTCAAATACGAATATTAGGACTGGCAAAATGAACATATCTCAATAATGAATCATTATCTTCACACACCCATGGTTTTTTATGATGACAAGCAACATCATGCCAATTTACTCCATCTTTATAAAACTGATTTAGTACTGCTAAACAATTCTCTGGTGCACCTCCTTGTTGTATAGCTTCACGATTATCAGGTTGTGGTTTTCCAATACTGCAACAATTATTTATTAATTGTTAATTTAACACGTTATGAAAATTTATTCTTTTAACTGAAAAAGCCAACGAAAAACAATTACAGAACAAGTAACATATCATACCAGGTCGTTATGATCCAAATTTGAACACTCATTACAAATATTTTAGATTTAACTCTAATATGAAATGTAAAAAATATAAATATATTACAAATATATTTATAAAATAAGTGCATATCTTTTATTATATACTATATATATAGAATATTTTCTTTTGTGATCTTTACAGATAAATTTGTAATATATTTGTTGTTATTATCATGGATTTTTTGCATAATTCATTCAATGAATTGTTTGTTTTTTGCAAGTGAATTCAATATAATATAGTTTATGTCTGCTTTTAAAAGCAAACTTGTTAATTATTGCAAATCTGCTTTCAAAATCTTTCTGCTAGCTCCTTTCTTAATAAAATATTAATTTTTTTCTATATAATATTTTTTCTATATTAGAGACGGCTAAAAGTTCAAGAAAAACGGAATCGAGCAAAACATTGAACAAATCAGTTGAAATTTATTTTTCATTGCATTTGATTCATAAAGTAAAAAAGAATTTTTATTTTATCATTAAAATTTTTCTGTATGAAGCTTCCTTAGCGAAAACAGTTATAGAAACTTGTAAAATATATAAAAAAAAGTTCATATGTGTGTATATGTATATTTGAAGAGCTGCATATTATAAATTTTTCTTTAAAGATTTATTTTTATATGTATATCTATTGTTCATTTTATGAAAATTTCATGTAAAATTTCAATATATTAATTACATTTTTCTTACTTAAAATAAAACCGAACAAAATATTATTATAAAATTTTATTGCTTAAAGATCTTTTTTTCAGTATTTTTCTATATTCGTGACCATCATGTATTTGGACCATCGTGTACATATATATTCCCGCATATATACCCGTATACAAAATATAAAAATAAATGAACACTATTCTAGAAATTATTATTAAATTATTAAATATAATAAACAGCGTAATATTAAAGTAGCATTGTTTAATAATAATGATTTAAATAATATTAAATTTCTAGAAATTATTTGGGTTGTAATTCAGAAAAACATCAGTTCTCCATTGATATGAAATTTCGAAATTTTGAGAAAAGAAACTAAATATAAAATTTTAATTCCCAAGATAGATTTTGTGGAATAATTAATGTAATCAATCGTTTTCGTTGTAATAGTGGTCGACTGTCAAATAACCGATGATATGATAGCGATATCAGTTTTAATATCCATAGGATATTCCACTTGCAATCAGTATAGTTAAACTTTTTTTTCAATTTCACTATTTTTTTAATTTTTTTGCATAATTCGATAAAAAAAATAGGAATTGAAATTAAGATATGTTATATATTCACTCTTGTCCACAGTGTATAATATTGTGGATAATCGATTTTATGTGGGGTACTCGAGATATTGAGGCCTGTATTGTTTTCAATCACGTCATCAACTATACAAGAGTCATAGATGACTATTACAGCAGTGTTTTCGTAATATTTAGTAATATAGGCAGAATTCAATGTATTATATCAAAAATGTTTTTTTATTGCCTTAAAAACTAATAAGTACCCGAAGGTAAAATTTTGAATTTAAACTTTTATATCAATCCAGTCACTGGTGCTTTCCGGAACAATATCCATTATTTGCTTTTGTAAATTCATAAATTTCGTATATTTATTAAAGAAGATGCAAATTTTATACATTTTTTATGTTACACACCATCTTTAAAATGAATATACGAAGTTGAAATTTGCTCGTACGTGTACCAAACGAAAAAATTAATGGCAAAAAAATTTTAGACGGCTATCCTTGATAGATGAAGTTATTATTTTCATGATTTAAGAAAAAAACTCGTCGTCAAATAGAGGATAGCATTAAAATATATAGCCAATATCGGAATAAAAGTGTATTGTAATAATAATATATACTATGTAAAATTTTATGCTTTCTCCACGATTGCAGTCTTTTCAAAATTCAAAGCAACACATTCTCATGTAACACCAATACGTTCATTTTGTTTCTTCGTAAGCTTTTAGATTTCTCAGTATGTCACAACAATTTGTATTTAATATTTTATCAATTTTATTAATACTATATTTTTCTATTCACAATAAAATGATTTGGTTAATTTCACTTTTATCTACCACTTTCTCGAACCATTCTTCTCTTAAATAAAATTGTAATAAAAATTGTAATAAAGTAAATAATAAGTTTTTATTTCTGTATCTACTTAAACAATAATTAATAAAATTATTCTGTCTCTAACTTTTCTTTTTTACGTATATAAATATATATATATTATACGAAGATTTTGTATGTTTACTCTGATGCTATGCAACGAAAAGGTGTATAAAATCTACATCTTCTTTTTTTAAATATATGAAGTATCTTATCTATCTATTAATATATTAGTTTCATTATTTATTTTTATATAAAAAACTAATTTTTGAATATTGTAAACATTCTTATTTTTAATACTTCTAACATCTTCAATATTTCTAACGTCTAATTAGTTTAATTAGTCTAATTACTTTCTAAACGAAATTATTAATATTTACGATTATCACTTTGATAGATTTTTAAAGAAAATATATGAGTTCATATTTACCCTCCACTTTCGGACCAATCATTATTAGAACGATCATTAGTAGGTGCAAGCTTTTGTAATTCTGCAGTCCAGAACCAACCGTTAATATGAAGAGGTTGAAGATCAGATCTATCGCACCCTTTGAAATCACAAAGTCGACCAGATGTCCAAATATATTTCACGTTATCTAGAAAGCATGATATTTTTGTATGCATATTCTATTACTATATATTATACAAATATATTAGATATTAAATATTTCAATACTTTGAACAATGCGACTTTTAATGAATTCGTTCTCGGCAGAAGTTTCCAGAGAAACAAGGTCCATACATCTTTGCCTGCAGAAATTTCTACCTGCTAACCAATCAAGTTCTTGCCCATTCGTTCTTGGATCAGCCCATGAGTAGTAATAACCCTTGCCATTAAAACGTTCATGAATAATCCCTAACATACATAATTATCTAATTTTTTATTTGAATCGATGTAATATTCCTAATAAATATATATTTTTATCATCAGTATTAAAATCTAATTTACTTAAAACATTATTTTAACTCTTGGACAATCAAAATAATTTGCGGTTTTTTATAAAAATTCATTTTACAATTGTTTAACATTTTTCTTAAAAAGAAATGATTTTAAATAATTAAAATACCAATATATCGGAAATCCAAAGTTAATGGATATTTTTCTTTAAAATTGTATATTTTAAATGAGAATAAAAAATACTAATGAAATCTCTATATTCCTAAAAAAATTGTTTTATTAAGTATTTGCTAAAATAATAATAAAATATTAATTTTGAAAAAGTACAATTTTTATTGTAATTAACAATTTGAAAAAATTCAAATACTCTAATATTCTTTATTACGTTAAATAGCTTCGAAATAAATATGAAAAGTATTTCTAAATTTTAAAAAAACAAAGAAATAATTGTGTATATATATATATATAATATATAATATATAATAGAGATATATACTAATTGTATATAATATATATAATATATAATAAAGATATATATATAAAATAAATCTATAATTTTAAATATAATTAATTTCTAATAATCTGAAATATAATTATCAAAATGATCAAATAAGTACTTTAAAATTTGTAAGTCCTTATTCATTGTTTCTTCCGAAGAGAAAGTTATACCAGTGATTCATGATTTTAAATATGTATTTCAGTCACGACTTAAATGTTGGATTGGTATGTTAATTATACAAGCTACTTTCTCAAATAACAAGAAGAAAGTTTAGTTGTACATAGCATAATGAGAATGAGCATTCCAGAAAGAATATAATAATGTCTCAATATTATAATGTTATTGTTAGTATTTTCCGCACACACGAAGAAGTTATCTTAAATTTTATATTTTTATAATTAAAAATATATATTTTGTAGATACACAAATAAAGATTTTTATTAATAAATTTTCGTATTTTTTATCATTAATTGATATAATTTATTTCTATAAAATAGGAGGAATTATTCTCAAAAAATTATTTATTTACAATTATTATTTGCAAAAAATTAAAATTGAAAATTGGATTTTCATTATTATGTAACATTTGTCACATAATTCAAATTTACAAGAAATATAATATGAAAGATTTATCATTAACATTGACAGAAAATATAATGAAAATATTTATATAAAATCGTACTTTATTACTTACTTTGTGCACAAAGCGCAGGTATTGGAGCTTCCAAAATCCTTCTAGAAGGTTGAAACTGAGCCATTGATAAAACAATCAATGTACCAAGTATAACAAATCGTATCATTTTTATAACTAAAATTTTAAAACATAAATTAATATATTAATTTCATAAAAACAAACATATAAATATAGAAATCATATATACCATAACTCGCACATTTTTAATATATTTACTTGCACTTCTATTGCATAATATTCAATAAATTTCAATATGCTGTATAATTTGATATAGTTACAAAATGTACTATATTTACAATTAAAAATTGTCTAAGTATCTTTTCGATAACTAATACCAAAATTGTGGACGATTTAAATTTTTTAATTAAATAATTTAATTTAATATTATAGTGATAATTATAACATCATAATCATAATATAATACGTGTATTATAATTTTGTATTTATCAATGAATGTTTGTATTATTACTCAGTTAGAAATGCTTGAATCCATCCATTCTGACCTCAACGCTTAATAATCGATGCGATAAAAAAAAAAGAAGAAAAGAAAAAATAATTTCATACTTATTTGCGTTAGAACCGAACGAACACATGCATTGTCGCTTATATAATGAGTTAATAATCATCGAAGTATTAAAAAAATTTATAATAGTAATGTCGAAATATATCAGTGTAAAAAATTCATAAGATTTTACAAAATGCATTAATGTTACTTTAATAATATGACAATATGAGATGTTAAAATCATTATCGGTGCTATAATATTTTATTGTGAATACATATATGTAATTCCTTTTTTAAAACATCACAACAATATTAAAAAAAAATATTTATAAGAATAACATTAACATTTAATCACTTTACATCACACTTTGTTCCAAAAAATATATTTTTTTAAATTATTAGAATTAATAAGAATATTTCATTTCTAATTAAATTAAATGAAAAAATAATTATGTTGTGAATAAATCGTACTTTTAAAACAATTTAAATTCCATAATAAAACAATTCTAAATTTAATAATAAAAGTAAGAAACTCAATTACATAAAATTTTGGCAAATCAACATTATTAGTTAAATTATTTCATAAATATTTTTATCTTACAATATGAAAGTAATTATTCCTACAATCATACATATTTTTTAATCTTTTTGTTTTAATAAAAATGGAAATATAATCATTAATTAAAATTAAATATAACTAAAAATTTTAAACTATCTATAAACAAATACTTTAATTTACGCTACATTAAAAAATCTACAATTGATTGATCAACAAAATGTTTTTTAAAGATTTCTTTCTATGAAATTTTGTTTCGTTCCAATGAATTAATGATGCTTACCTATAGGCGTCTTTCGAACAACTGCGATGCTTTCTTCAGAAGCACCCCTATATATATATATAATGAGGACATGGTGTCAATACTTTTGCGATTGCATAAGTATTTTCAGAGATATCCTACCATAATTTAATGTACTTTCTTTATTATAGAATAATATATAGAATAAGTATTATTTTATTAATTGAGATTCTATATTAATTCTTGCAAAACATGAAGTATTTTAATTATGCAACAATTTAATAAACTGATTCGTAAATTTATCGACAAACAGTGATATTTCATTGTTATTATTATAAATTATTATAAATAGTATATAATTATTATATAAATTATTATAAATAATTATAACCAGCATAAATTTTGTTCTATAAAAACTAAAATTGTAAATATAAATATTAATAATACAAAATATAATATTAATAGAACGTACGAATTGTACGTATGTTATATATCGTTTAAATAATTAAATTCTTGTTAATATTATATCGTTTAAATTATTAATCTTGTTAATATTTGTTAATATTATATTTGTTAATATTATATTTTTTGTTAATATTATATATATAAACACAATTATATTTTTATTAGTATTTATTACTATATATGTTAATAAAATTAGCAAAAATGCATTAGTGTTATATATATGTTAATAAAATTAATAAAAATAAGCTTATTTTATTGCTTATTCTCTAGAATCTAAGCAAGAAAAAATATAAGCTTTTAATCTAAATAATAAATTGTACAATATCAATTACTATAAGAATATTTTGAATTTTACAAACATTTCCGAACATTTTCTAAATATTCTTCTGTAATATAATTATTATTACATAATATGCTTTTAATTTTATTTAATAATTTTACTCTATTAATTCCAATTTAATTTTTCTTTATAAATTGAAAAATGAAAATATTTCCTTTTTATAATAATTTTATAAACAAATTTTTACAAATATTAATTAATTAAAAATTACATGTATTTAAAATTTAAAATTTAAAATATTTGTTTGAATAAAGATAAAAAAAAACTTCCGATTCTCATAATTAATATTTCCAAAATATTTTTATCTTGGTAATAAGAAGTAATATAAGTACCGTTAGAAAATGATTTTAAGCGGTATAATGTAGGTGACCTGGAAACCCCAAAAACATACCGATTGAATGAATGCGACTTTGATTATACATAAGGAATAATTTTAAGTAGATATAATTTCAAGAATTTTTGTAAATTATATTTATTTAATTATATTTACTATATGTATAATTTAATATTCTATATCTATAATTATATTAAAGAATAAAATGTAGTGCATTATTTAAAAATGTTCCATTATAATAATAGTTATTACCATTATAATAATTTTAATTGAATAAATTTAATATATATTTAATTTATTTTCAAAGTATAATTAAATATTAAAACTATTCTAGAATATTATAAAAATATGCAAAAATAAATCATTCTATAAAAATTATAATGAAAAATAAATGATTCTTATTAAAAACAAATTTCATTAGTAATCATCCATTATTTCATTACAATAATAGTTAAATATAATTGTAATTACGTATATAAAATTATATAGGCAATTATAATCATATAATTTTACTTATTAATATTTAAAGTATTAAATATTATATAAATATTACAATATTATGTACATATATTAATAATTATAGTTTTTATCAGAACAGATATACACAAATAGATTATGCTATTTATAAAAATTTTTACTATTCTTTCTTTTTAATAATGTATTAGAAATAAAAAAAAAAGGAACAATATTATACTTGATAGCAAAAGATCATAAAATTTTCATTAAATTTGAAAAATTATAGATCCTTGAACTTTTATTGTAAAAAAATACCTAAGATCATTTAAAAAAGCAAAATCTTTACTTTATTCTCTCTCTCTCTCTCTCTCTCTCTCTCTCTGTCTCTCTCTCTCTAATTAATAAATTAATTTTACTTCAAAATGCTTCTATACTATGAAACACGAAATAAAAGTGATGATAATTTTCTTTTTCAAAACCAAAACCGACCATTTTTCTAGAATTTAACATTTGTTCATAACTCACATCATTACACATATGAGGATAAAAATTTTTAAAAAATTTCTTAAAATATTCTTAAAATATATAAAGTTGATGTATAGTTTTTTATTAATTTCATTAATCATGAATTTTCATTGCTATTTCAATGAAATATATATTGTAGGAGAAAATTTGTAAATGTATTTCTTAAATATGAATTTAATACAGACGTACATATAATATATACATTTATTTGTTCAAAGTATGCACACGTATATGGTATACTAATATTTAAATCCTTACAACTTTATAAAGTTATATATTTAAATTTAGGTATTTAAATGCATATGAACACTTTTACAAATTAGCTGCACATAAATTAATTATTATTTAAGAAATGCTAAATATTTATTAATTAAAAGATATTAAAAATTTATTGTTTATAATTATTTCTACTATTATTACATTAAAAAACAAAATAGACCATTATATGTATATACAAATTGTAACTATATAGTATATACAAAAAGAATACAT
>CAJDYZ010005420.1:17447-30458 GCA_903986555.1 Heterotrigona itama
ATAATTTTATCCTAACATACATTATTTTGACATATCAAAAATAATATTAAAAATAACAGAGATTAAAATAAATAAGATAAAAACATTTTAGAAATTTGATTAATTTTTTGAAATATATTTTATACATTTTCATTCTTTAGACTTGTCTGTTTCATTCTTTGACATTTTTGAATAAAAATTATAAAATAAGTTCAAAATTTACACATTTATTATTTATTACACACAGTATAGGAGTTCACCGTTTTTTTGAATTAAAATAATTTTGTATGGTGCATATATATATAAAACTGATTTGCTGATTTCAACATATCGCATACAATACGAAAACAAACGATTATTTTGCAAAATCTTTACTTCAATATTTAATAAACATTTTGCCATAAATTTCTTTTATTTCCATGTCTGTTTTATATTTTCTTATAAAATCTTATAAGTATACTGCAGAGATAGTAATAAATAATTGGAGAACCTAATTGTCCATAACTTGTCACAATCTCTGCTTAATTAAAAAATTATTGAATTATGAAATAAAGGAATCTGTAATTAATATTTCATTCATACTATTTTTTTACTTTAAATAAAAGTATTAGTTTTTTTATCATAGATGTATCTTCTATATAAATATTTCATAAATATAGTGAACGATATACATAAGATAAAATAATTTAAATAAAAATTATATTGATTCCAGAAATCTATAAATTTATGTGGAAAAGTTTTGAAAAAATTAGTTCCTTACGAAATTTAAATTTTTAAAAGATTTTAATGTCTTTCAATGAATAAAGTTTTTATTTATTTTAAACTTATATCAATAAGTATAATTGTAATTGCATGTAAAGTTCTTGTTTTAATTTTATGCATTTACTGACTATTATCTTAATCAATAGTCAATTTTTTTGGAACATACAATATGTAACATACTTACAGCATAATATGATAGAATTCATGCAATACATTATAATAAACAAAATGGATAAAGAAAGTCTGTTTGGTGTATAATTGTATAGTAATGATGTTCTTCAAACAAAAAGAATGTTTAAAATATAAAACTTTTGTGAAACAAAATTTTAATAAATATTCGTAATGACAGAACATTCCTCTAAAATTTAATTTAGATATTCATTTTTAAATTGCAAATGTTTAAATAAATTTTGAAATCTAAGAAAATTGATTATACGTGAGATTGCTCTATGGTATAAATTAATATTATATGATTCAATAAAATAATTTAATTTAAAAAAACTTCTACAAAATTATATTACATTAAGATCTGAATAAATTTTTCTTTACTTTTGATCTGAACTGTCAAAATATATTCTTCCAAAATAAGATAAAAAAAGCAAAAGCAATTTTCCATTTATAGATATATGTAGAAAATTGAATTATGATTGAAAATGTGGATGATATGATTTTATCTTTTATATAAAGTATGATATAGTATGTAATAATATGCTATAAATTGAAATCATTTTTATTAGAATTGAATACAATTTCTACATTAGTAATTATTAATATATTTAATCTTACAATTAGAATAAAATTATCAGTTGTCATTTATAAACCTTTAGCATTTTCCTATTCTGTGTGCACATTAGACATGGAATAAAATATCTAAACCTGTATGTTCTCTTATAGTTTTTTGATATGTATTGTAAAACTATTAACATATTGTCAAATAACACTAGGT
The DNA here is from genome assembly GCA_903986555.1 of Heterotrigona itama. Taxonomy (NCBI): domain Eukaryota; kingdom Metazoa; phylum Arthropoda; class Insecta; order Hymenoptera; family Apidae; genus Heterotrigona; species Heterotrigona itama. The sequence continues at coordinate 19,135 of CAJDYZ010005420.1, forward strand.
TATATACTCAGGTTATATACTTCTCAATACTAAACAAGTCTGATGTACTTCCTTTTGTTAGTAACAGTTTTATAGATATTTGGGGAGCTTGTTTCAGGCATTTCATACTGTATACTGAACCAGTAACTGAACAGTGAATGTGTTACTCACTTTATAATTATAACTGATGTTTTATTTCATAAAAAATATTATATACGATATATAAATGAAACTAATGTTATTATAAACATTATGAACTTAGCAATAGCAATACATAAAATACACAAAATTAGAATGACCATATGTACACAGAATAGCTACAATATGTATTAGTACAATATATTGTTTTTAAATTTAGAACAAATAAATGTCTTTCTTCATTTGAAAAAAATTAAAATTTCTCAAAACAGAAATGGGAAATTAATTTTTATAAATTTTTTTACACTGATTTTTTCTTATAAAATAAAAATATAGCACAAATTGAATATGGGAAAATTCTTATTATTTTTTGTAATATATTATTTTTTTATAAAGTTCTTATTAAATTTTTTTTAATATACAATTTGTATAAAATTTTATCAAAATGTGTAACAGTCATCTATGATCTCTTATTATTAGTAATATTATAAAACTTAGTAATACTATATAAATTATATATTATAAAACTATTAGTAATACTGTATAAATTTTAATTTTTCTGTCTATTTCTACTAAATAATAATTTCAAACACAATTTAATATATGTTTAAATAAATTTCAATTACACTCTGTATTAAAAAAAGCATATTAATTACATGAAAGAGTACATTAGAATAATAATATTTATACTCTCATTTTTATATATAGGTACAGATACAGATTTAGAAATCATAGAAGCACATACAGTAGAAATATTAAAATTCGGACGTAAACGAGAAGAAAATTTAAATAAGTATCCGTGGCTTTGTACTGATTGTAATGATAAATTACCTAGTTTAGAAAAATTAGAAGAACATCATGAAACTATTCACAATCAACAAGCAAAATATATGTGTGTCTTGTGTTGTAAAGTTTATGATAAATATTATGGTTTCCTTACTCATGTCAAACGACACAAAAACAAGACAAAATTCAGGTAATATTCAAATTTATTAAAATATTTATTAAAATTGTTTAACATTCATAATCTTTTAATAAAACTATTTAATATTTCTTATAAAGTTGTGAAGATTGTGGAAAATCATTTGTACATAAAAAAGTATTAGATTCTCATAAAGCAATTCATAGTGAAGAGCGGCCACATGTATGTCAAACTTGTGGAAAAGCATTTAGACAACAAAGTGCTTTGTATATTCATAGTCGATGTCACTTACCAGATACTATGAAAAATAGATATCCATGTGATCAGTGTGATAAAAGGTATCTTTACATATATTAATTTTATTTTTTTTTTTGATACACATTTACTAATTTTTTATAGTATTTTTATAATATATCTTTGTATGTCATGGCTTTAATTCTGTATTTTCAAATTGTTGGAGGTCTATTTAAAAAATCAACAAAAAATCGATCTTGAACATGATTTTCAAACTTAAATTTTTTTTTATTACATCACATACAGTACTCGTCACGAAGAATAAATATTTAAAAAACAGATCGCTATTTAATCGTTCTCTTGAAAAAACTGTTAAAATTCCATTAATTTTTAAATTCATTCTATTTGTAATATGTTTACATTCTGCGATCACTGTAAGTAAGTAAAATAATATCTATTGTCGCACATAGATATTCCAATGCATATTCCATATCTTTCTTTTTTCTTTTTTTCTTTTCTGCTATTTAAACAGTCCGAATTAGTATTTTTACATTTCGATCTGATTACACATTGATTTATATAACAAAAATCACTTGATCTGATGTTTTAATTTTTCAACGGATGTAATCTATTCAATTGAGCTATAAATAATTTATTCCCACAAAGAAAAAGATCTACTGTTGTTAAATCTCTAAATTTCTCTCTAAATGAGAAAGAGCAAATCTGCATCCTAATCATGATACATCCCAAACATTTTATTAAAATATTACTAAAATGATCGACTATGATAATTTGGTAATATTCAAAATTTCATAATATGATATGTCATAATACAACATCTCACAGTTGGAGCACTGTTCTCATTGTCTTTTTCATATTGTGCTTTATTTCTATATGATTGTTATTTTACATGTTTCTCGTTTATGAGATTTAATAGCAGTGAATTTTTTTCTTTTGTGAATAAGTCTTTCGTTTGTACTTTGAGTGAATATATTATATCCATTGAACAATTAAATTGAATGTAATTTTTATTGTATAAAATCGTAATGTTAAGCTAATAGCTATGCTATTTTGAGTCTGTTTGATATAATGATAAAGAGAAAAAGAGAAGACATAAGATGTATAATGGTGAATCTAGAGAGTATCTATTTGTGATGATAAATATTATTTTCTCTGCATTTAACTGTAAAATATAAGCACGTAAAAAAAAAATGAGTTAGAAAACTAATGGAATTTTAATATTTTTTTTCTAAGAAAATGGTTGGGTCGTGATTCATGGTTTCTTTCAGATTTTTTTCTTCATAGAATACATTGCAACTAAAAAAAGTGAAAATCATTCAAAGTTAATTTTATAGTATAATAAATATTATGTCTATCAAATTTAACTCATTAAATATACATAAGTGTTTTATTTCATTTTGGCTTTACGCGATCACTAACTTATATAAATATTTTGGTTATTATCTACCTATTGTTCTACCTATTGTTTTCGCGTCATTCAACGTAATTTCAGTTATTACCATCTACTTATAGGAAAATTAAAATTAATTGACAAACACCAATCAATTATTATAATAAAAAGCACAGAGTTGTATTTCAATCAGAGCTAAGAAGCTAGGCAAAAAGGCGAGAACTAAGAACTAGAAGAGCAAACGATATCGTTTGGCACTTCTTATAAAAGCAGATAACTTTAATGCTATTGTACTGTCTGGATACAATTTTATAATTTTTTCTTCCAAATTTCTAATATATCCGCGAATCTTTCTCTTTAAAGTTTCCCATATTAAGATTCGTTTCCTATGGTGATTTCGCGTGTGTTTATCAAACGTTCTGAACATATATCTACTGTATAATATCTTCTGTACTTCATTTTGAGAAACAAACTCATCGTTTTACAACTAGACCAACGTGAGGCCACAAAATTATTATCATCTTTTAACAAGAAATTTGTATCAAATTTCACTAAAGAACTGAGGCCGTAGAATGTAGAATCACTCTATAGTTGTGACATATAATTTCCTTTCATTCTGTACATGTGTGCATATTTATAGTTTATATCATCATTTAATAATTTTATATTTAATTTCATTAAAAATACTTTTTACACGCTATATTAAAATATATTATGAATCTATACTTCTGAATTAATGGAAATATATTAAGAAATTACAAAATTGATTTTAAATTTAACATTCAAGTTCAAATTTTATTTATTTTTCATTTCATTATACTTTTTAGAAAAGACAAATATCAAATATTTTTAGCGTTAATTAAATAATTTTTTTCTAGTATAATTTAAAAACATCAATATTATATTCATAGTAGTATATATATTTACTTAATTTCTTTAGCTTATTTCTCTTTTAAATTTATAAAAATAGTACCATTCTCAGAACAATCCAAACACATACTTTTATGTGGCAATTATTATTGTATAAATACATATTTTTATTCACACAATTCTGATCTTGAATGAAAAGTTGTTTTATTTAACATGCATATATATATATGTATGTATAAAATCTAATCTTTACACAATTTTTTTAATTATTTCAAAAAGAGGAATCTGATAAAATGTAAATATGGTGTAAGTAATTTTAATTTAGGAGTTAATTAAGTTTTAAATAACAAATTATTTTTCATTTACGTTGTGGCATAGATTATTCTTATATTATTATCGTTTATTTTATAAGAGTGACATATAAATAAAGTACAAATAGTATGCAAGTAATAAAAGAAGTTTTTCAGATTTTCAACAAAACCAAATTTAGTCACACATAAACGTATCCATTCTGGTGTTAGAAATTTTACATGTGATCAGTGTGGCAAGAGTTTTATTCAAAAAGGAAATCTAGAAGCTCATTTTTTAACTCATTCTGCAGACAAGCCATATAATTGCAGTCAATGTTCAAAAGCGTATGTTTATTAAAGAAAATACAATAATTTATAACTTATTTGTAATTAAATTTACATACATAATATAATTTGTAGTTTCAAAACACCATTACAATTGAAAAAACACGAAACAGTTCATACAGGAGCAAAACCACATCAATGTGCTATATGTGGAAGAACTTTTAGAGAAAAAGGTACCTTAAGGGAACACCACAGAATACATACTGGTGCAATGCCATTTACATGTGAATTTTGTGGTAAATGTTTTCGATTTAAAGGAATATTAACTGTAAGTTAATTAAATAATTAATACAGTATTATTTAAAAAACAATAAGTAATATCATTTTTAAATTTATTTTCAGACTCATAGAAGACAACATACTGGTGAACGTCCATATAGTTGTTTAGAATGTCAACATCATTTCACCAATTGGCCAAATTATAATAAGCATATGAAACGTAGGCATGGAATTAATACATCACATGCAAAGCATTTGTCACAATCTCAACAAATACAATCACAATTGCAACAATCACCAGAGCAACAATCAGAACAATCACAAGTAGATCATTTAAACGCTTCAGAACATTCAGTTTCTATATCTCATACGGAATCATCAGCTGTTCATGTAAGGAATTATTGTATTTGATCTAATATTATAGCTTATAGTATAGAAATATACGTATAACATATGAAACTTATTTCAAAGATAGATTTAAAATATGAAATGTGCAACAAATTTCATTATGTTTTCAATGAACTATTAACTTCAGTAATTTATCGATTATTAGGAAAAAAATTTTAATCATTTTTCACAATAACCATTTTTTTAGCTTCGTTCTTAAGACACAAATATTAAAAATTTTTTTTCTTTATTTATTTAAATAAATTTCTTTTTGTTAAGAAATTTATTTAAGTAACAAATAATTTGTATGCGTTATTTATTCTGTATTTTACATAATTAAAATATTTAGTATCAAAGCTTTAAAAAATTTGTTAAAATAAGATAATATGGTATTTTATAATCTTTGAACTTCAAAAGTCATATTTTGTTTCATCATAAACATAAATGAATATTATTACTATATTATTCCTAAGTAGATTTTTCGCCTGTGAATTTAAACGTGATTATAATCACTATAACATTAATTCTATGTTAATTATACAATTTGTCATCTGAAGTCCTGTTGTCATTATAAAGTACATGTATATAACAGACATTGAAAGAGTTAATAGATGCCGTTTAAAACGAAGTTAGTCTCATAGTTCGTAAAATTCTGAGTATGCATCCATTTTAATTTATTAATGATCATTAAATTACGAAAAATAAAATTTTTTATTTTTTAATTTACAATTACAAAATTATTTTAATTGTTTAAGTTTTTGTTTTTCCATTTCACTGACACTTAATGTTCTCATTCTCGTTTTCGAAGCATTTAAAAAGTAATCTCAAGAGAGATGTCATTATCAATATTAAAGCTTTTTGAATCTTTTGATAAGAACTTTTTCTTTTAATAAAGCAATTTTTAAAAGAAATTCAGAAAAAATAATATTTACAATATTAATAGTTGTTGAATCAATTTACAGGAAAAGAGTCTTATTATCGATTTTGATAGTACTTTTTAATTCTTTTGTTGATGTATAAACAACAAGAAAAGTTTAAAAATGAGCGGTTGGATACTAATGGCATTGAAGAGAATTTTTATAGAAGGAAAATTTTAAGAAATTAATTCTTTGCAGACCAGACTATCAGACGCATAAGTGTTAGCCTGGTTCAAAGGTTTTGGACATACAGTGAACATACATACAATAATAGCATATGTGGGAAATTATGTTTTAGAAACTCTTCATTTTATTTCATATTAACATATCAAATCAGATTAATTGTTATCTATAGATTTGTATTTCGGCATTATGTACATTATTAAAATATTATTAAAAATAATCACTTACATGTAATTCTAATTTAAATGGATATATATCATAATAGTATTGTGTATATATCATAATATTCATGTTTGATTTTTCGATTTAAACATAGTACATAGTTTTTACTTTCATCTTTATTATTTAATATGCGATAATTCATATAAACTGTCTACTATCCTACAGTAGATACTATCCTAAAAGTTGATAATTACTTGCACATATATCAAGTAGTACTTTTTATTCTTGTTCTACTATTTTATACAATATAAGAATTTATTGTCGATATTTCCAATCAAGAATACTTTATGTCATTGTTTTTTTTTTTTTTTGACATATAAAATAATACATTGCTATATAATAATCCGTTTTATTCATACTACTTATTACAATTTATAATCTCATTATTTGATTCTATGTTGTTCATAAAAATTAGGGAATATTTTAAAATATCGCTTCAATGAATATGAATTTGATTTTTTAAACAAGAATATCAGAAAAGCAAACGACAAGTCAAAGAAAGTTGTTCGATTTTGTCTTTGTTTGCTTTTCTGATGTTCTTGTTTAATAAAAAAAAATCAAATTTTCGCTTCATATTCATTTTGAAATATCCTCTAATTTTGTAAGCAGTATTATGCTGGTGGATTACTTCGTATTCTTCTATTTGCTTCCTGGATAGCCAATACATCTCAAATACTGAATACAATTACATACAATTCATTTGTTCTAGCTAATAATAAAATGTGATCACATCTATAATTTTATTCTTTGAATTTTTTATTGAATATGGAATGTATTTTCATGGAATGTTAATTTACATTTAATTTACATTATTCCGGTTAAATATGATTTCATATGCAATAGTATATTTGTTAATGGTATGCTTGTAAAATATCGATTAAATCGATATCTTTTGTAGCGCTTCAGAATTTAAATTTAATAATTTTTGAAAGAGATGCAAAACAATTCTTGAACTAATTAGAGAATCAGTTTTTATTAAGTTTTGTACTGTGAAATTGCCATGATCGTTTAAATATATCTTATGTTAGCGTTTGCCAAAATATAAACTTGTATTCAACATTCCACATTTTGTCGATTTCTATGAATTGTATTAATAAATTATTTTTTCTTGCATTTTATTAGATTGAAGTTTTGTTATATATTTCTTTGCATTTAGAATCAATATAATCCAAATAATTATTCATTTTTTGTGTCCTTACAGCTTGGGCATTTTGTAAGTTTACGTTTGTATGAAGCATCTAAAATATTGTAAAGATATACTTTTCCTGAATATTTCAGGAAAATATCAAATTCTTGCACTATGTTTCATAGTTTGATATTCTTTCAAATTGTTTCCATATTTCTATAAATGTCTCATTTTTTTTATACTAATATTCGTCCACGTGTTCCACACAAATTTTGATAAATTTTTCCCTAATGTATTTTATCAATGGTGCACTTATTTGCTTGCTTAAATAGTTTACTAATCAATTCTTTTAAAAATCTATCGGTTTAGTATAATTTGCTTTAACTTGTGGTATAAGTATTCTGGACCCTTGTGTAAATGCTATTTTTGATAGGTTTTCGTCTCGAATTGTAACATTTATCCATACACTATTCTCATTTATTTAACATTATTCCATACACTATTCTTATTTCTCTCTTTTACTTTTTTTTTTATGACATATTACTTCCAGAATCAGAATTACTACTACTCATAATACTAATATCACCATGTATAATATCACATTTAAGATAAAATTTAATATCTCTACTATTAATGTCATAAAATTCTTCCTGCACTCTTATCGCAAAAAATTTGAAAATATTTATTAATTAATTTAATAGAACTATATATAATTATGTATAATTTTATAGGTATTTATATATAATAATATCTGGATTCTTACAGTTATAAACACTTATACATATATTATTTTATAGTTATATACAATCATTTTACAATCATACGCTGAAAAATAATGAATTTTCGTCTGTATCTCCAAAACGAAATAAGATACAGTTTTGCGTGAGCGTTCATTTTATATCTCTCCTTTATAAACTAAATAGTATGCTTAATAATCAAGAATAATATCATTTAAAACGAGATTACAATATCAACGAAATTTAAGCTATGAATTGCTATGACGGATCGCTTCCATCTTTAAGCCCAAATTTGAATTCCCATTTCTTTTCAGAATTAAAAAAGATACTCAAGGATATAATTCATTTCAAATCGGGCAATAAAATCGAAGCAGCAGTGACTTTTTGTATCAAAAGTAGAAAGCCAAAATTCTTCGCCGTTGGAATGAAAAAATCATCACTTGTTGCATCGAAGTTAATAGCCATTGTGTGTAAAAAACAAATATGGTATTTTATAATTAACTATTTTATAGCTAAGTTTCATTTCTATAGCTGTTTTCGTTCAGACGAAAGTTAATTATTTTTTAGTCAATCTTTGTATATAATTATTTTATAATAATATAAAACAAAAGCACAAAACTAAAAGATTTCAGTAGCACAAATCAATTATTTGAAGCATTCAATGAGATTAATATCTAAGATGGAAATTGACTTTGTGGAGGGAGAATATTCAATATTCAATACAAAAGATTAGATTCCTACGATGAAAATCTTTCAGATTGTACATAGTTGTCGCGAGTTACTATACACCGAGTGCGTTTGAACTATTTTAGCAGCGAATTAAAAACAATCCGGATGATTATTTGTCAATGCCAATCTGCAAAGTGTTAAATGTCGATTTAAGAAAAGAAAGTACAGACTCCGTTTCAGATTTTCATTTTTTTCTAAAGAACAATATATAATAGACAAAAGAAAGTTCAACTTCCAAACATTGTTGTGTTATAGATGACTATAATAATTTGTATTAGATAACTAAAATTTAAAGTATCTGATTTTATTTTGTATTTTCCTTGATAGGGATTAATAATTAAATTAAATTAAATTAAAAATTAAGTAACTTAACTCTAAATGTTTTCTAATGATTTAATGATATAATTATAATTAGTATAATTTAAATATAATTTATATTGATTTAATAATAAGAGTTGAAATTGATATGGATATTATATCGAACACTCAAAGAAATAGAATTTATGCAGAAATTCGTTTTATGATACTTTGGATATATTATGTACTTTTTATATTATACATATGTATTTCGTGCATTTCTACTTAAATTTTACATATAATGAATATATAAAAATCTACAGATTATTCATTACTCCTGCTAAATGTAATGCCATTTTGTAAATGTTCTTCCATACATTTGTTTTTTGTGCCATTGTAAGTATTGGTTTAGGATATATAAATCCTCGACTATTATAGAATCTAAAAGAATGTAAATTATTTATTAATATAATATTATATTGAAAATCACATTATGCAACAACGTAACCTGATCTTCAAATAGGAATTATCAAGTTTAAACATGCTTTTCAGTGCCAAGAATAAAAAATCTAGTAAACAATTTAAAAAAAATGAATGTTAAAATAATCTTGAACTGTTCCAAAATTACTACAATCCGATTATAATCCTTTCGACACTGAACGTTTGTTAACAGATTCTTTCATATCTCCAAGATAACAACAACAGAGATATTCATATATATAATAATGGCACATCGTATACATTAATACATTTATGTGTCAATAAAATTTATTTGTGGATTTCATTTAATCCAAACCAATACCTATTGTTCTTTCAAACAAAATTCAGATTTGCGTAATTCGAGCTTTCTTTTTGAAAATTTCAATAAAACTACACATATCATTAATAAATAATTTGTATTGAAAGTATAATACTATTGTATATTAAAAGTATGTATTTTATCTGACATATTAAAATAGTCTGATATGTTAAAATAGTCTGATAAGTTAAAAGTAAGTTATCATTAAGAGGTTACTCATGTGTTCTCTTTTTCAAGATGTTTCTTTCAAGGTTATTGGGATCCAACCGCTCATATCAGAAAAGATTAATAAAAATTATTGATGAAATAATTTTTTCCGCAAATTAACCATTGTATGAAATTGCTATGAATATGATATATATGATATATATGATCATATGTACATACTGAATAAAATTAAATTAGATATAATAATCCGTAGTTAAAGTAACGTCCGGACTATTTCGAAATTTTGGGACAAGTGCTTCTGTTCTTACGAAGAAGACACTCTGGTTTTTCTCACTCTTCCGTAGTTAGTTTTTAATAGATCTAGAAATAATATTTCAGTATTTTCCAAATATAATCTCTGTTTATTATTCTCCTTATTATTCGTCGTCTCTGTTATTCTAAATAATCAATGTAGGATTGCTAAATTAGTGATTATCACATCTGTATTTTTTCCCTTTTCCCTTCACATGTTGTCTCAGAAAAGAAAACGCTGTAGTGAAGTTGCTAAATCGCCCAATAGTTAAATTTACAAAGAAATGTCTTCCTAGTGTTTCTTTGTAGCATGTAAAAAAGATTTGTTTTCTTACAAAAGAGAATAATTATATAACTAATACATATTTTTAAATTATATTTTATAAACATCAATTTTATGACTCATCATTAAATTGCTAACGATAATAGAAATTGATTTTAAAAAATTAATACATGCATGAATTTGCATCTGTGCGAAATGTGTATGATCCAAATTAATATATTTGCAATATTAAGCGTTATTATTACAAGCATCTTTCGTACGTTGTACGTGTAATATTTTATACTTAAAAATTTAGAATTTATAGCAATTTTGCATATTACTTATATAAGTGCTACGCACTTTAGAAATTTCGTGAGAATTAATTTTTAAAGACTAAATATAAATTTTTTAAATTGAAAGACAACAAAATTTAATTATAAAGAAAAGCAGAAAAAAAAGATTACTCTATAATTAGGAAAATATGTACATATGCTCATATAAGTCTCTTGTCAACTGGTGTTTCGAATTCGTCTCTTGATTTTTGTTGCTTTTTTTTCTGTTCATTCATATATTTCATATCAACCTTCATTTGATGGGGAAAATTGTCTAAAAGTTACTTCCTACTAGATCTTATTCTTCTCAGCTCTTTTGCACGTGATATTAATTTTCTATTCTAATCCGAATAATGGCTTAAAAAATAAAAAAAAAGTTACAAGACACGTAGCTGAATATTTATTTGAAGACATTTTTAATGTTTTCAGTCAGTTACGAAAGTCTATATATATATATATATATATA